>JAULBS010029015.1:0-24458 GCA_032355785.1 Symmetromphalus regularis
TTATATCCATTATCTACTATTCTATCATTATAATACATATACATGTATATCCATTGCTTTTTCTTATCATAAATAATAGGTTTTTTTTGTATTAAAAAAAAAAAATTAAATTCGACCGACGGAAATATTTTGCATCAACCATGACTCGCACCTATTTTATTTAGGGGTATTTTAGCGAAATATTGTGTCAAATACGCAGGATCCTGCGTCTTGTGAAACCCTGGGTATGTACTGCAATTATGGTTTTGCTGTATCGCAATATGGTTTCGGTCGTATCGTTGCACCGCTAATAAACTTGTTTTGAATTGAAACAATAAATCCATATTCTAAGGAATAAACGACGTCTCTTTTTCATGGATTTCCATCCAAAAGCGTCGGATTTAGCATGACGGATCACTGTTTGATACCCATGAGATTCTGACACTGACTCTGGAATAACAAACAGTGACCATAACACACTGTGGCAGGAGTCGGGCCTCGTTAACTGTATGTGATAGGAATATGGCGACAAATCGAACATTTTGTTACGTGTACAGCATGTAACATCAAGAGCAGATTGATTGTTTTGCAAAACACCGGATCTAGACGTTGATTAGGAAGTGCTCAGCACAGCACCGCGTATAGGAATGATTAGAGCTTGCTATGGCTTACTGCCAATGGAAAAATGAGTCTGTACATAGCCGTAATGAGTGTAACACTCGCGTAATTCCACGAAGCCACAGATCACACGCAGGCGTCAGGGCAAACAAAGCAATCTGACTGGATCACTGCTGCTATCTCAAGTTTTTCGTTAAGTGATAATTTGAAGAAACGTAGGATAAAAACAAATGGATAATAGATTTTTTTAAAATAAATGTTTTTTAAAAAGGAATTTATTTTATGAATTAAAGACAATAAGATGAAAATAACTGATAATTTTCACATTTTGTGAATAACAGTTAATGTTATTAATTTGTTTAACTGTAAAATAGTTTTATATTTATAACAATATTATAATTATATGGTGGTGCTGGGATGTGGGAGGGGTGCTATAAGTGTCTCTCCACTCACAATGTACATAATAGACATCATTTTTAAAAATTAACAAATCTTAGCTATTGGTTGGTTGGTTGTATTTATTTTCATGCCTATATCCAATTAAGGTTCAAGCACGCTGTCCTGGGCACACAACTCAGTTTCCTGTGCTGTCTGTCCAGGACAGAGGTTAGTGTTAGTAGGAGCACTCACTCTGGGTTGGAGCCGATACTGAGATTAAAAATCCCATTTCTCGTCTGAGATTTGATCTCAGTACCTACCAGCCTCGAATCCGATAGCTTAACAACTGCGCCACGGAGGCTGGTAGCTATTGAAAGTCTACTCCTACCTCACTCCTCTCCCCCACCTCTCACAAAAACCGCCTACACCCTCTTAAAGTCATGCGTGAACGTCGGATCTTTCTGGCATCTTGCTTTCTGACATTTATTTTCTACTTACACTAATCATTTTTAATATGTTAAAAAGAAAACCGTGGGATGCAAATAATTCTAATCTTTGTCTTATATATAAAATATATATTATAAAGTGGATGGTTTTAGGTCAAAGACTTTTTGTTTTAAATATTATATTATTACTTTGCCATTGTACCCAGTCATTACCACCGATTGTGATCCCACACCTACCTCTTCTTCGATGAAATTAGATTTGTGTGGCCTGCTGTATTTGCTTACCTTATATATAAAAGAAACATACAGATAATTATAACTGCACGCACAAATAAGATTATCTATAAAGATTTCTTACAACAAAGAGGTAACTTAAACTGATTATGGAAATTTCTTAAGAAAAGAATAATTACCATTTGGAGTTTAATTCTCTTTTTAAAAGTTATTCCCGAGATCTAGATAATTTTATGAAAATAGTTGTTTTATGAAACAGTTTGTCACGGTTTTGGAATAAATTACACATGTAAAATAAAGTTTATTTTATTTAACGACGCCTCTAGAGCACATTGATTTTTATTCTTATCAGCGGCTATTGGACGTCAATCATATGGTCATTCTGACATATGTATTTAGAGGAAACCCGCTGCCGCCACATTGGCTACTCTTTCCGATAAGCAGGAAAAAAAAGAAAAAAAACAACAAAAAAACAACAGAGAATGAGTCCATATATGGGTTATAAAATTAAAGTTTGTTTTATTTAACAATGCCTCTAGAGCACATTGATTTTTATGTTATCGGCTATTGGACGTCAATCATATGGTCATTCTGACATGTATTCATAGGAAACCCGCTGCCACTACATAGGCTACTCTTTCCGATAAACAGCAAGGGGTCTTTTATATGCACCGTCCCACAGACAGGACAGCACATAACATGGACTTTGATGAACCAGTTGTGGATCACAGGTTGGAATGGATAACAGCCCAAACTGCAAATGGGTCTACTGAGAAGGATCGATCCGATGACCTGCTTCATATAAGGGTTCTATTCTATGACAGACCTAAGGTGAACATTCTACTGATCTATTGATCAGTTTCTGATGAAGGAGTCATAACCAGCTGGTCAAAGTTTGAATATGATCACAAATCTGTGAAATTCTGCATAAATAACAGCTGTTGTAAACTGATAAGCTATTGGGACAATGAGATGCTTTGATGGTTTACACATTACTAGCTATTTAAGATGGAAAACAAAATATGAATATTTGCTATTTAAGTTACCAATAGTACTTATAGTAATATCTCAAAGGTGTTTTTTTTATTTATGGATTAACAGTCAGCCAATATGAAATTTATTTTACTAATCATTAACAGAAAGCACAGTGTGTCCAGCATACAAACAATGCATAGTCATATTACTTTCCTGGCTGTATATTATAATACCAAAAGCTGGAGGAAGATTTGATTTTCATGTTCACCCACACAGACAAAGGCATGTAATTTAGGTTATAGATGAAAAATGTCAAGTGACTTTCTTGTACACCCATGCAAACACAACATGTAATTTTGGTTACAGTTTATAAGCTTCAACACAGTAAAATACCCAGAGGCTGTCTGAGCAAGGTTTCATGAATAATCAATGATTGGAAAAGTGATTTGCTTTGAAAAGGTGCCCATACCATCACAAAATACTACTATCTAAATGTGTATCTCAGCAATCAATGAGCATCCAGTGACTCGGCAAACTACTTTGAAACTAGGACGATTGGAATCTACTATCTAGGCTTCACTGATCAAACAACAAATAAATTAAAATGTTTTATGTCCAAGGTTTGTCACACTGATTTACACAAATTCTTTTCATTCATTTTAGTGGAAGTGACATGAAATATGAGATGTATTTAGTTCAAAGAGAATATGATGTTCCACTTCATTTCCAAAAACAGATGTTTATTTTACTGAACTTTTTGAAATGAATAAAAGATTTTTTATTATTTTTTATTTCCTACTTCAATAAAATAAAACTAAAATGATAACTTTTTAAAAATCATCACTTCTTAGAAATATAGATTTGTAATAAATGTAAAAAAATCAACAGTTAAAAAAAATGGGTAATTCTTTAAAAAAAAAGGCTTAAAACATTTTTAAATATACATTTATGTACATAAAACATTTTTGCATTTAAAATAAAATTTGTTTTTAAAATTATTCATTACAAGATTTTATCAAGAACATTTCTACCATACAGTTACTGCTGATGTTTCAAACAGTGTCAAATCGAATTTCAGACAAAACGTGCCTCATTATAACCTCTCCTTTTGTAGACATTGCGTTGGTTACTTAATATGGAATAAAAGCCTATCAGCATTTCCTTTCAAGATGGACATTATCTATTTTTGATCAGTTGCTTGGAGGAAACTGGCTGGCTACCTTGGAGAATTCATATTTTACATTCTGAATAAAGCACTTAATCTTTTTGATCTAGTTATTTTATGAAAAAGATCTAGTTATTTTATGAACATTGAGAATCATTTTTTTATTCTGTAGGTCAAATCAATTAAACTGTTTCCATATCAACTGAAATTTTTCCCTCATCAAAGAACACAATTTGTAAAGCTTGGATAATGTTTAGCCATCCTGTATGTCATTCTTGACAAAAATAATTTAAAATGGGATTAAAATTTATTTTGGAAAAAAGCTTTTTTCTTTGGTTAAAGATTTCATGCCAAGACTTTTAGTTGATAAGCAATTTAATGTTTGATAATCAATTTTAGGATGCATATATTATCTTTCAAAACATTAACAAAAGTTTGTGCAAAAAGCAAACTGTCTATCATAACACTTAACAAAACTACCAGATACAGTACAAGCCTAATTTTTTGTCCAATACTAACAATCCATTTGGATTCTTGCAATTTTATAAAACAAGACTCCACAAGAATCAAATGCTTTGTGTTAGGAATTTTTTTTTACACCATTGTAATTAATTAAATTAGAACATGATGTTAATAAATAGCAATTACTTTTTTTTTTTTAAATCAGATGGTTTTGGGGGATATTCCAGTTGGATTCCTTTCATTTATATATAGAAATAGTATAGGAATTAGATTGCCCAATTTCAAATGAAAATTATCCAAAATACACAAATAAGGAGTTGGCACAGAAGGTACACTGTCAAATTATACTAAAAACTAGTTCTAACAAAATAGTAACATTAATAAACATTATCATAAACTTTACAATGAATTATTATTATATTTTTTTAATTATCTTTTTTAATGACTTCACTACCATGAATAAGTACAAAAGACAGTTTAGGTTATACACCTCCAAAAGCAGGTGCCGATGTAAAATCATAAACAAATTATGTCCAACAAGCACAACTGTCTTAATTGCAGGTGAGCTAAGAATATCAAATATTGGCAGTGACATGATAAGTGTTATATCTAGAAATCCTTAGCAACAGAACCAAGAAGGTATGCAGAGAAGCATAATGAGAGTGGTCAAGAAAATGATCCTTGTCCATCATTAGCCATGTTAATGTAATTCCTGTACCTCAATATGAAACACAATTTGGTGGTGCATATCGTAAAACTGTCACTGCAGAGCATTCTCCATTAGGCACACACTGACAGGATGATTGGTATAAGTGACAGAAAGTCTATACCTCACTAAACTGACCAACAGACTCAATTACAATCAAACAGATAGCTGCATGGCCTCGTGCTAGTTTTGCTGAATTCTCTAAAATGATGGTGTGAATCAATATCCAACTAGCTCAAGTACACGTGTATGATGAACTTTCAGGAGAGAAGATTTTCTAGCTATCAAATTTAAATGAGTGAAAGTAGAAGTTAAATATCTTAAAGCAAAGATATATTATGAAGCTTCATCTGAATTTGATGGCTAACAAAGGTAACTAAAGACTAAATCATTAAAACCATTAGAACTTAAAAACGTTCATGCAATATAAGAGAGTTGAATAGATTTTGTAGAGAACAACTTAAATATAATTTTAATTTCACAGAAGAAAATTCAACGAGTCTGAATGTCGTAAAAATAAAATGGCAGCAAATCTTGTCTTGTGTCTGAATCATTTGCTATAGATGTGTTGTATTTAGCAAACAAAGATTAAACCTTGACTTATTGTATTTACAGGCTTGCATTTTTGTCAATGTCTTTGAATACGTAAGCATAAGTATGGACAGAACGTCTTAACTTGGTTTTCATTGCAAGTCTGAATGTCACAAAAATAAAACAGCAGCAAATCTTGTGTGAATTATCTTTTAGAGATGTATTATATTTAATAACTAAGATTACTCCATACAGTTGAAAGTTTTTTGAATGTGTTATTCAAATGGTTGTAAAGGACCATGACCAAAGTGAACAATATAACACTTTCAAACAGGAAGTCTTCAATTCATGAACATAAAGATTATTGAAAACCACATTGCTTCTTGCACTAAACAGGTGGACCAAAAGGTTGTGAGAATAACCTTGACTTATTGTGTGAGCATGTTAATAAGAATCAGCCAGGCACCACTAAGAAGAGGCTTGCATTTCTGTGAATGTCTTTTAACATGTAAACTTAAATATGGATTTTTTAAATATGAACTGAACTTCTTAATTTGGTTTTTATTGAAATTCCTAACTGATTTTCATTACAAACATAATTTTTATTATCGCTGTATAAAATGATGTTAATCTCTATGTAACAAATACATTTTTTTGGAAAAGACAACAATCACCCAAACAATGAACATGTAACTATTTGGAGTCTACAGTCATGTTGCTGATATCTTTTAACAGATGACAAAATTTTATCTTCAAATAGAAATCAACATTTGAAAAATCCTGACTAAACAATAGAATCTTTACCTTTATTTAAACATCATAACTGTTATTGTGACTAAAACTATTTATGCACAATGAAAGTGATGTCTGTTTAAACTGGTATATGGTTTACAAAAGAAATCCTCTAATACCAAATAGGCTACTTTTCCAATTAGTAGCATCAGAGTTTTTATATGCTCTTTTCCACAAAGGACAGCATATACCATGGCCTTTGTTATACTAGTTGTGGACTACTGGCTGGAATGAGAAACAAAGCAGAAACTAGGCAATGTATATGCAAAATCCTAAGGAACTGTGCTAACAAACCACTTTCCAAACATTGATGCTACAAGCTCTTTTCATTAGATGAGCATATTCTTCCCACTTAGTGGCACTCATTAAAGAGGGTACTATTAGTTTAAATAGAACTTATTCTAGATTCGTACCTTCTTATCAAGTGCCCCCTCCAAAGTATACTGCCACTCTAATGACTGCAACCAGATGCCATGCCAGCGGCGCTGCAGACCACTGGCCAAGTGAGATAGGGATTCACAGCAATCGCTGGATTCTGTGGCACCATCTTTGAGTTGCTCGCTCAACTGGATAACCACCGACACAATCTGTGAATGGGATTCAATTTCCCGCTGCAGAACCTGAAAAATAGCAATGTAACAATATGATTTGAAAGATGCAGAAACAATTTCTGACTAATTAAATATTTCTTTTGTTCACACACACACACAAAAAAATACATGTATAAAATTGGTACTTACAATAGATAATTAAAATTAAATGTTCTCTAATAGTAATATTCATAAGCACCATATAAATTGCATCAGAAAAGGTTCTTTGTTGGCAATATTTGGTGACATAGTTTATATTTGTGTGAGTGACGTGGAAAATGAGCATGATGTTACGTGGCAACAGCTTCAAACCGTTGCACAATATTGTATCAATCTCAGTCACCTGATGTACAGAAGGTATTTCAACAGCTACAAGCCTATGCGATACAATCAATATGCTTGCTCTAAACAAGCAACTTTACAACATAAGTATCATTGCTGTACTCAACAAACTGTTGCACTGGCTATGGCACAAATTTCTTATTGATACTCCTATTAGAATTCAATGTTTTATATGTAGGTATTGGAAATACATCAACAAAACATAAAAGTAAACAAGACTGAATGCTAATCTGTATTGCATTTGTTAAATCCTTTTAATCACATTTTTATTAGAAGCAAAGGTATATTTATACATATTATTTTACAGATAGAGAGGAGAACACATATCACATCCATCAACATACCAATTGTGGACTAGCAGGATAAAGATATAACCTAAACGGTATTACAGTCATAACTTTTTATAAAAATTTAAGTCTCTTTACAAATAATAAAATCACAAAACAACCCTTCTTTTTTCTTGTTCAACTAAAATCTACCTTTCTTTGACAGATTGTAGTTCACTTTCCATTTCTTTTTCATATCCAGTATCTTCTAAGTAACTGACTGTCAGTTTAAGTTTTAAATTATGAGCTATGTAATTCGTATTGTTATGTTGTTGTCATGTTGCTTGGTTTAACAATGATATATGTTCCAACATGCACCAACTATTAACTGCACTTGTTTGTTTAGCAGTGGTTGTACGTGTTTTGTGTCTGCCGCATGTTACAATGCATGTTTGCTGTGGCTAGTTGCCCTCTTTCTCTTAAGCCTATCAACATGTCAAACATATTGACTTTCGTTTTTTTCAAAGGAACTTTATTTTGGCAATTACCCAGGGATGTTTTGCAAACTTAAAAAGCAGCTTCCTATATGATTTTTGATACCCTCTCTCTAAAATACATCTCAAATACTGGTCAATATAATTACAAACCAAATATGGAGTATTTAATATTAATTCAATCTATATCTGTTATGCTTTTGGATTCTGAACTGTGAAAACCTCTAGCAGGGTTTCACATGACGCAGGAATCCTGCTTATTTGATGCAATATTTTGCTAAAATACTTCTAAATAAAATATGTGCGAGTCATGAGTGACGCAAAATATTTCTGTCAGTAGACTTTAATTTTTTTTTTAATTCAAATAAAAACTTATTTATGAGAAGAAAAAGCAATGCATAAGTATTATAATGATAGAATAGTAGATAATGCATATAATATATGCATGTAATATAAACAAGACAATAATTCTGTTAATTATGTGATTGAAATAATAAGATTGACTCCCATTTTTGAATGCTTGACTCCCAAAATAAAACCTTGTGAGTCATGATCACTCCCATTCTCCAGAACCTAGGTGGAACCCTGCTCTAGACCTGTCATTACCAAAATGTTTTCCTAACATTTGTGAAATCAAACAGTTCAGTGATAAGCAAGAGTTAATGACAAAGATGTCCAAATAATACCATGGTCATAATTACAGGAAATGTTTATTTTATCCTTGAATGAATGCCTTCATTTCACACTTCAATCTTGTTTTTGGATGCTCATCTAAGATATTAAATTTTATATGGGAAATGCTTTTAAAATAACAAATTAAAATATTAATAGAGAAAATATTTATAGTCCACTATGTCATTTTCGATGATGATAAATCTAGTCATTTGCAGGTTGTCTGAAGAAGTCCAAAACCAATGCAATTAGAATGTGCTTGAATTGATCTATATAACATGTCAAAATAGTTTTTAGTTCAATCTTTTCATCGTCGATGTGAATAATAGTTGTTTTTACAAGCCTACCTTGTGATGATATGTCAACATGTTAACGTAACTACATGTATTATCAGAAATTATTTTGTGATATCCTGTTTTATGCTGACCTTAACCAGAGATCGAGCATGCAATGCCAAGAAAATTATTTTTGTTGGGTTCAGTTTTTAATTTGGTTTGATAAATGTTTGCGTAAAAATAAACAAGCAGATGGTTAGTATTTTAAAATTGTATTAATAATTATAAAATATGGCAGAAAGAATAAAGATTTATGAAGAAACAATTAGCTCAAGACTTAATTATGACATTGTTCTAATTTCGGTATTCATAATTTATACAAAAAATTTGGCTTTCTCATCAGCATATATATATAGCAATTTTTTTTATTGATGCACATTGAATTTAAATACTTAAACAATTAAACAGAACCAAAAGCTGTCCATCAATTGTTTACTTTAATACATTAAGATGAATCTGTCCTCGTACCTGGTACGAATTTCGTCATGACAATTAGCATCTACTTTCTTATAAACAGTATTCCCAATTGCCCTCTGGGACAGTTATCAAAAAAGGTGTGTTGAGGGCAATCACACCTTGTTTTTTTTTACCAATTATAGATGTCAATACCAAGTCAATGACATGTAGAAGAGGTCTCCTTTTCAAATTTATCAAATTAAGCCAATACGGTACTACAATGAAGGCGCTTAACAGACATTAAGGCACTTATTTAGCAAGCTAAGGGAGCATGGCCTATGATGTCTTATGCCTGTGGGGAAAGCTCTATCATATTACCATAAATCATGTGACAATGTGACAAGCAACACATCAAAAACATCAGTCAGATAACATACACCAAATTTCTTTAATGTACATACATGTACATTAAAGGAACAGTCTGCACACAATTTCTTAGATATAACTGAGTTCAAGTAACAGTAATCCCAACAAACTCAAATTACAAAAAAAAAAAATTAATTAAAAAAACCCACAACATTTATACATGAATTTCTGATGTGTATAACTTTAAAAAAAACACGCATATTAATTGAAAAGAATTTTATGAATTAAATTGCGTACACCCAGGTTCCATCAAAGGTCTATAAAAGTGGCTTGTTTTTCCCTCAGGCTTAGGAAGTCATAAAGGTGTGTAGAATGAGGGTAAAACTAATATTCAGTTTACTGTTTTAAGTATTGAAATAGAAAGCAAATGTAAGGATTCATTTAAGTATTCAGTCAAATTGATGTCAAGAAAACAAAACTGAGGTCACAGCTTGAAATGCAATTTAAGGTTGATTTATTTTACAATTTTTTAAAAGTGAACATTTCATATTAAAATTACATTTTGCAACAAACATTTTTATGTCAGAGTGACAGGAATACATATAATCTAAATTTAGAAGGATAATTTGTCAGTTTCACAGTCTTGATTTAAACGCCATCTACGTCACACTGGCACCATCTGGAAGTGATCAATATTATCCCCGCAGGCTTTTATAGCTTAACGTGAAAGAAATGCTAAATTTTGTTTTAATTTTCACGTTCAAACACGTGCAAATGAACATCTGGCTTTCAAACAATACATTCTCTCATGCATATGTTACGCATATTCAAGGAAAGTTAAATTTATCAAATAAAATATCTACCCGTCTCCTTCCATAAGGCAATATCAATAAAAAGACAAAAGTGTGATCGACCTTCATTTACATTTACAAAGATCTCATGCTCAACTTAAGTCATTAACACGTGATAAATACGTCAATTTTGATAACCATACTAAAATAATGAAACCAAAAAAATTTAAACAATCAATTAAAGTTGAATATGCACATAAAACTTTTCCTTTTTTTTAAACTTAAATTTGAATATTATTTTTAATTAAATAGATGAATGGTTTTATGGAGTAAATATTTTAAGGACATTATAAATGTAGATAAGTTTCTCACAGTAAAAATAACACATCACAATCTTTACAATTATTAATATACATATTCTGAGCTATATTTGCAAGTAAAAGTGTGTTTGATGGTTGCTCAGATTTGACTACATATATAAATTTCCAAATGTTTGCCACCCAATAGCCAATGATTATAAATCAATGTACTCCAGTGGTGTAGTTAAACAAAACTGGACTGTATCAGTATCACTATTTTTAAATTATATTATGTCACTCAGCATTACATAATAATTTCCACATTAATAACTCCGGTAAACTATCCAAACAGTTATCCAACCTTATAATAACAAGACCTTATTGGTAAGATATATTTTCATTTTAAAAATATGTCATGGTAACTGCTACGACTGTTAAATCTTAAAATACCATATCAAGATGACAAAACAAACAAAATACTATCAGCTATATGTTAAGCTGTACAAAACCCTTATTATCCTAATACTAATACAGTCATATCTGTCAGGGAACCTTACACAATGGTTGCAGAAATAAACTGACTGCGAGAGCCACACAGACTGACAGTGATGGTTACAGAGAGATTAATGTGGATTATCATGTCCATTCCAGTCATGCTGTGTAGCGGTCACACCAAATTACTGGCAGGTTTGTGCTTCCATGCGTTGCCTTGTTACACAATTATCAGTAAAGTGATGCAGGCATTAAGTAAAGAAAAATAAAGACTGTTTAACAACAAGTTCAGTGGATTGATCTAGTGGAAAGACGTCAGATTATCAAGTTGAAGATAGTGGTTCTAAACCAATCTGAGGCTAGCTCACACTTGATAAAGAGCCAAAATTACCAAATGTTTGACATCCAATAGCTAATCATTAATAAATCAATATGCTCTAGTGGTGTCAATAAACAAAACAAAAGTTTATAAACAATGTTTATTCAGTAATAAATAGATATCAAACATATATCAAAGTCTTTGCAACTCCTGTCTTTCAGAGGGAACCTGCTACCATCACACAAGCTACAACTGATTAGCAGCAAGGGATCCTCTCCCCTAAATAGAACATCACATGTAACATCCCTTATTACATCAGTTGTGGACCACTGGCTGGATAGGTGTTTTATAAAATGTGTATATATATATATATATATATATATATATATTGGTTAATGCGCCTTGAGTTCATAACATTTTAAAAATTGTGCTGTGTAAAATTGAAATGTGTCAGTTATTGGGTCAATGTAGCCATCACAATTTTCACATTAATTTCTTCATTATTAATTTCATGATTTACATTACTAGAAAGGTCTGATGTTTATCTTAATATATGCTTCAACATATTGGACATGTGACTGAATGTAATAACAGAATGTGAATCCCTGATAAGAGACATCCTTTGTGATAAATGTTGTTTTCCGTGGTGTGATTGACAAGGAACCAGTCAGTACAAGGTTACAGTAGGTAAAACACAATAGTCTATCAACAAATCTGTCAAAGTACTGCTTCACTGCATTTAATATGACATGCCTATATAACTAGTATAGGAAATGAAAAAAAACACTATATAGCAGTTTTAGATTGTCATATGTAAAATTAGCACTATGTTTACACTAGAGTGGGACTAAATTAAAGCCATTGATGGTACAGTAAATGAAAAAACACCCACTCATTACATACTGTCCAGTACTTCAGACTGAACCTACAGATTAGCACTGTATTTACACTACTTTAGGAAGAAATTAAACATAATTAAAAGCTAAACTAACAAAGCCTCTTTATCTCTTACAAGCATGGAACTACATAAATTTACAATGCTTAAATACCAGTGTTTAACCAAAATGGGCTTTGTAAATTCTGTTCTCATAGTATAGTAAATGAAAAAAAACCACTCCTCCCACTACATAGTGTACAGTAGTTTTAGACTACGACCTTAGAGATTATGCTTTATTTACACTACTTTAGATTAAAAACATTTGTTTGTCCTCGACCTGACCAAATATTTCTGCATATAGTAAGAATCTGGGGTTAATTCCATGATAGAACTGAGTTGTTTGCTGTCAAGTATTTTTACATTTTTTCACGTGTGTGACAAGTCCTGATCCAAAGGCCACTCTAGACAATAAATAGTGCACCTCAAACAACAAATTTTGAACCCCATGGAAAATTAATTTTATTCCCCCATGACCTCTAATAAATAAACCAAAAAGAACTGGGAAGAAAAACAACAACTGAAATAAATAAAATAAATCTTTGGATATACATATGTGGTGGGGAGGGATCCTTTGACGGCAAATACACTGTGATTGGTCAGTTATCTGCTGGTCATTCAAGGGTTTCAAACTAATCAAACCATCAGATTATATAATCACGGATTCAAATAATTGAATCAATATTACTTCTTAGTTACATTTAACCATAAACTGACATGCTATAACTTTTGACTGTCCAAGGTAGGTGAAGGTCAAGGTGGAGGTTATGGTAAGAATTGGGATAAATATTTAATGTACTTACATAAATTATCAATCTGTTACAGCACACTCCACCCATAAAAGTAATTAATTCAAAAGACTTGTATCCCAAAGTCTGATACTGTATCAAGGTGAGGTGAGCCACGGGCTGAAAATTAGCATTCATATGCCCTGACTTGATGTATACACTGAACAGAACATGCCATCCTTCAGGAAATAATTTGTGCAAAATTGGTTGTCAGATATAACAACACAATTCATACATGAGGAATCTTGTTTGGTTGCAATTTTCTGTGATGTATTAGCTAGAACATTATTGTAAATCAGTGTGTAATGAAGCACAATAAATCAAATCAAAACCATTAATACTGTTAAACCTATTTAAAACCAACCATGTTAGCCAATAATTTCTTTATGTTAAAAATTGTTTCTGGATTCAATCAGATATTGGTTTTGAGCTTATATATTAAATCAATTTATGTATTTTTTTACAAGTTGATTAAATATGCTTTTAATTTCTGTATCATATTTTAAAAATAACTATCCACTTATTTTAGCACTGTATCAGTCATTAGATAACTTTTAGGCGAGTCCATGAGTGGGAAATTTACTAAAATTATTTAAGGACTTATGCTTCCAATGATCTCCTCAGATATTTATCTGTTTTATCTATGACTCACAGCAGTACTTCCTGGTATGGGTGTGGCTCTTTAGATATGCAAATAAAAAATCTTTATGTCAAGTTTAATTTTTCATCTCAAAATTGTGCACTATTTCTGCACCCTTTCATGAACTGGGCAAGTCTAATTTGTCCATACTGTCAGAAGGACTGGCCCCTGAGGTATAGTAGTTATGTTGTCAGACTCACAGTAGGTAGGTACTTGGATCAAATCTCAGTTGAGGTATGGGATTTTTAATATATAACCAATACAGAGTGCTTTGCGTGGCTCTGTACTATATGCCACTTACACTGAACTGTGGTCCACAACTGGTTTATCAATGGCTGTGAGAAAGCAAGTATAAAAGATCCCTTGTTGCTAATTGGAAAAAGAAGCCAAAGTGGCAGTAGCAGGTTTCTTCTTAAGACCATGAGTTGCATATCACCATATGTGTGACACCTAATAAACTATGTCTGAATAAACAATGTGCTGGGTGTTGTTAAAAATTCCTCTCCTTTTACAGTCACACTGAATGCTTCCAAAGAGAGTATTTAAAAATAATAATAACTTTCTGGGACCATAAATAGAAAACTTTTTGTTTCAGCCTCATTGATACTAAACCAGGTTGTTTGTGTTTGTGATGCAGTCAGCTGAAGTTTATTAATATAGGAAATTAATAAACACAGCTCAGCAATGTCACAGATGGTGACAACGCTGTGGTGAAGATCAAACATTTCTATGAGTTGCAACAAAGGAGACAATGAAACCTGGTGACCACAGCATGTGTCTTGTGTGAAGAAACCACTCAACATTTACAAACTGTAAACGCTTTACTAACAATAATGACCTTAGTTCAGTTCATTCAAACCTATTTCTGATCATTCATCTGATTTTATATATACCTAATGCAAATGACTTATGAACATTATTTGTATTTACTATTTAATTTAGTTTGGTTTCATTCCTTTAATTAGTAGAAAATAATATAAAAAGTACCAAACCAGGAAAGGTAAGAACTACATGTATTTAATAAATCCAATGAATACTATTTAATCAGCAGTTTGTAGGTGTTAAGTGTACAGTAGTTGTCATACAGAAGAAATCAACTGCTACCATAAAGCCCACATTTTTCAATTAGCAGAAAAAGGCTCCTTTACATTACCTTTCCCAGGCCAGAAAAAAGAAGACAACACATACCACACACTTTGATATATCATCTGTGGACTATTTTATGACTTGAACCTGAAATAGCCTTCTCCTTTGATTGACTGGGATCTTTTATATAGCTTCACATAGATACGACAACACAACACTCTCCATAGACTTTGATGATATACCAACCATTGACCATTTTGTAATTGAACATAAAACAGCCCAATGGATTCACTGATTGGATGAATCTAAGTGATACAATTTTCATTTTACTGCTTTATGACCAATACATGCATTTGTACTATAATGGTCAAATGCCTCCAAGGAAAGAATGCTGTTCTTTATATAGCAAACATTATAACCACTAGACTGCACCCCCCCCTCCCCATGACTGACTAATGTTATATGTGACACGATTCCAAAGCTAAATTTATCTACTGCTCTAGGAAGGTTTTGCAGACATACAACATTCTAGTCATGTAAGAACGATTAACACAAATGTTTTAAGGGCTAGCACAAAAACACAAGCATCTATATTGATTTTGCAGTAATTAGAACATTAAGCTTGGCATAGGTTGTACAAAGTTGGTGAAATGTACTGGAGGTACTCTGTTAATCAGAATCATCAATAGAGAAGTATCCAGCCAACTTCCCAATAAACCAATTACTTATCTTGCATATACAAATCAATATACGCACAACAAAAATACACTAGACAAACACTGGCACTTCCTTCAAGCATCATTTACACCGAGAGATGGGGAAATAAAATATTCATAATGATTCGAACTGATCATCTCACTGATTAACCGAGTTTGGACTTATCTGTAAGTGGAATTCTGCCATTTCATTTTCTGTAATGTGACCTGGTTGTGAACATAATTATCAGTACCATACCTTTTTCTTTTCATTTATATATTTTTTTAACAATAATAATAATAATAATAATAATAAAGAGTATTAACGACGCCTCTAGAGCACATTGATTTTTAATCTTATCAGCGGCTATTGGACATCAATCATATGGTCATTCTGACATATGTATTTAGAGGAAACCCGCTGCCACCACATTGGCTACTCTTTCCGATAAGCAGCAAGGGGTCTTTTATATGCACTGTCCCATAGACAGGACAGCACATAACACGGCCTTTGATAAACCAGTTGTGGACCACTGGTTGGAACAGAAAATAGCCCAAACTGAGGTCCACTGAGAAGAATCGATCCGACGACCGACTGATTCACAGGCAGACACGCTACCATTTGAGCTACGTCCCGCTCTGTCAACCACAGATGCAAGATCTGGACAGCATTGTATACATTCCAAATAGACACTGTCAATGAATAGTTTATTCTAACCTTTATAGCCACAATGCACACACGTCACATTTAATCTATACAAACCTTTTATAAGGTATTCTTTTTACACTTTGTATGTATACAAACTTCATAATCCACAAATGTGTTGTGCTGTTTCGACTGTGGGAAAGTGCATATAAAAGATTCCTTGCAGCTAACTGGAAAGCATGACCATTGTGATGGTAGCGAGTTTCCTCTGAAGACCATGAGTTACAAAATACATGTCTGACACCTAATCGCCTAGCTGCTAAAGAAACTGTGCTGGGGTGTAGTTAAACAACCAATCCTTTATTTTATAACTTGGTAATGTTTTTAAAAAGTAATAACAAACAATAAAAGTACATTATTTATTAAGCATGTTTTATACATATACAAATGTATATACACTTCAAATGATTTAACAGAAACAAACTGTTTTGTGAAAAGGGAAAACTGGAATAGCTCTGCCACCAGCCAATTAAATTGAGAATTTAAAAGTATATTTTAATTTGAGAAAAATATTTTTTTGTAATAATTAGCTGTTTCAGTAAAGAAAAACGTTTTGTTGATATATTATAATGTTTTATAGACAATTTGGTGAGCCAGAGTTGGCCTTAACACTTACACTTAATCGGGAAAATTTTTTATAATTGGTTTTGAACAAATGGTTTAATGGAAGCAAAATATAAATAAAATTAATTATTACAGTGCATGTCACAAGCAAAATGCTGGGGCTACAACATTACTCATCATAATTATTTATGTTAACAGGTGAATGAGATACAACTTTAAGAGAGCCATTTAGAAATAATACGGCTAATGTTCATTCAGCTCATGCAAAATTATTTACACTATTCTCTAAATCTTGCATTCAAACACATTACTATATATGTTTTACAAAATAAACAAAAGGGTCAAAAATATAATTTTATTTTTCAGTTTTACTATATTCTGTAAAAGACGAAAATTTATTAATTTCTTAACAGATAAATGGATATGAAAATTTCACGACTGCTGCTTTTTAGTAAGATTTTTCAATCGGTCCTGTATTCCCATCTCTCTTGCTGCCTGTTAAAATAAAGAAAACAGTGATTCATTTTTGTATTACCGGTACTTGAAATTTCTGAGTTTTACTTGGAAAAATGCAGCGATAATTAAAAGTAAATGTTCTTTTTAAAAATCTTGATAGATATATCAATCATTTTAATTCTTCCTTTGCTTCCATTCATTTGAAAAAATATTAACTCTCTTTGTCCGATATTAACGTAGTAGGAAATCGATTTCTGAAAAAAAGGCAATACGTTCTTTCACTGGTGTAACCAAGATGTTTCTTTTTGAATAGAGAGCAAGAGGAATGGTTCCATTTTTTGTTTTATAATGGTAGTGCGGTGGGTGGGGAATTTTTATGTTATAAAAATACCCAGGATTGGTGTAAGCCAGTGAGTTCATTAGCCCTGTCTTTAGGTTCGTTAAAGGCATAGTTTAGTAAATAAATGCGATACTAGTTCATTTGTGTTTTATGTGGGAAAAAACATCAGTTTAAAAAATGGGGTGTAGTATTATTTGTGAGTAAACTTTCAAATTATTGAATGTTTGTTATTACAACCAAAATAAAGTTACCCTCCATTTGTCGTAGTGTGGCTTGGATCGACAATGTTCTCCATTTGCTGTGCTTTCCTCTCTAAAGAATTTCTTGCACAGCTTGCAGTACCACCCAGTAACGAAGGCAACATAATTCTGTCCTAAAAAGAAGGAAAATGTGTTAAATGCAGACAGTCTTCATCAAATAAGATAACTGACACAAACCTTGGGACAGTTAACACCATGGCAAATTAAACACAATATACCAACACCTGACATTTCCGGTGGTAATCAGCAATGCTATGGAGATTGCCATGGAGTTTTTCATTCTGCTTGGCCTTTTTTTTCCATGGATTAAGTTATTTTTTTATAAAAAAAATTGTATTATTAAACAAAATGTATATTTTATATTAAAATTGCCTTGTAAAATTACATGGACACAGTTTTTCTACAGCATTTATTTTGCCGTGGACATTTTCTTAATTGCAGGGATTGTATACTCAATCTAGTATTGATGAGCCAACCAAGGCAATTACACAATATGGTGATGACACTAAATTAATAGTGCTTGAGCTGTATTTGAAATTGAAACATTTTATTACTCAAAGGAAAGTTAAATAAAAAAAGGAAAGCAATGTTTGTTTAATGAAACCCTAGCACACTGTTTTATCAGCGGTTATTAAGGGTCATAGCTTTTGTGCCTCATAGTTAACAGAGAAGACCACTACCACCAATTTGGGCTACTCTTTCTGACTAGCAGCAAGACATCTTTTTTATATATTTTCCTAAAAGCAGAACAGTACATACTACAACCTTTATTACATATGTTATGAACAACTTGCTGAAATGTGAAAATTTAAATAAATGCAACTGATAACCAACAAAGTCAGTTTGTTTTCCATAATATTCTAAGGCAAATTACAAACTGTCCACAACTAGATTTCTGACAAACTGCAAATAAAGTGGAAGGATGCCCAGCAACACAGCTCTGTGAACAGTTAACTTAGACATTTGTATATTTAGAAATTATTTAAACAGAGTTTTTACTGTTATTTTCTACCTCCTTTATTTCCAGTACTTGAAAATATATTTTTGATCTTCCAGGATATGTAGGAACCCTTCACTACTTTTCTAAACCATTTAGATAAGCAAATCTTTATTAAACCTTTATATGTTTGAGTTTCACAAGTAATAACAGTTAAACCTAAAAGGGAGCTAAGTGGATAGGCTAAAAAAAATATCTCAGAAAAATAAATGCATTAGTTGCTCCACTGAATGGCACCATGGCAGACCTTTTATTTATTTTATTTTTTCATAGTGGTATTATTCAGAACTTCTCTATTCTAGAGATATATATTTGTTCTTAAACTTCAATCAACATTAATTCTTACTTACCAATTTCTTTTTCTGCATCATAACCTGGTAGATCTTCCTAGAAAGAAGAGAACAAAAGTTAGCAAATATTGAACAGTTTAGTAGTCACACAAGTACAAGCAGGTGAAAATTGCTCTCAATTAATCATATATAAATAACTAAAACTTTTTTAAAATATCTAACTGATAGTCCTCTCCATTTAAAAATTACAAGAGGGTAATCCAGGTGAGAAAATGTTAAATGAGAGCTGTTTTGCCGATTTTCCCATTTTGCCTCATAAAATGACTCGATGAAAAGCAAACTAAAAAAGATGAGTGTATTCATTCTGATTGGAGAGAACTGAATTGTTATATATTTTGTGATTTTAAAGTTTTATGTTAAATGTGAATATTCTATTAATTTTAAATCTGCATTTAACTGATAAATATTCAATGTGTTCCCTATTATGTACATTTTAAAATATATTCCTAAATTAAACAGCAGTTGTAGTCATATAGTAACTTTTTAAAGTAAATACTGCCATTTCTATAATGTCAAACAATTTATCTAGAGGTCAAAATAATGTTATTAACCGATGTTCTCCTAGCCAGGCTTGTTAACAAAGTAATAAAAAAAATACACATCATGAAAATTAAGTGAACAGCATTGCTACAATGATGTAGTCAATGTTTTATTCATAGTGACCTTTCATACTCATGAAAAGTAAAAATTTATCCACATACATATTTTTGTGGTCAACCAGTATAGAAAAGATGGTTTTTCAAACATTTTTCATTATGATTTTAAAACTGGATAAATATCAATCACCATAGGAACTAGACTAACAATAAAGACACTGATTTATGTACCGGCCCCGGAAATGCCCTGGTTATGCTATTGGACTTTTGGTTGGTTCTGGGATCAAATCTCATTTGAGGCTGTACCAGCTCCAACGCAAGGCTAAATGGGTAGGTGTGCACCATTTACACTGACCAGTGGTCAATAATGGTTTATCAAAGCATGTGGTTTGTGCTATCTTGTTAGTGCATATAAAAGACTTCTTGGTGCTTATCAGTAAAAGTAGCTGCATTAGTGTGGCAGCAGCAGGTTTTGTCTCTTCTGCTAACACTAATCTCTGTCCTGAAGAAACAGCACAGGAAGCTTGAACTTTTAATTGGATATGAGCATGACAATAAGTACAAAGAAACAACTGATTTGTTTTCAACTGCACAGTGAAGTTTTTTTATACTACGTATGTTGATAAACCATTATTCTTTTCCCAGTATAATACCTCTACCATGTAGGAGATTGGACATTTAACAAAATCCTTGGAAATTCCAACATAATCCAGTAGGGTTCAACTTACAATACTCTTATATTTCATTGTATCACGTTCATTTCCAAGATATTTAAACTTGTCCTTGTTCTGAAAACAAAAATGAAGCATAGAACAAATAAGTTACAAAACACGCTATAATGAGCTACATAGTTTTAAAAAAGTCCAAACAAATGATTTTATTTATTATAAACATATTTCTGAATTTAATCTTTAGTTCAAAACTGAATAAATGTGTCATAAATCTAAAAAAGTTAAAATTTGCATTACATTAAGGGCAAGTAAAAAATACAATAAGCCTCTTCTCCCCACCATTCATTGAAATAATATGTACTATCTCTAATTGTTTAATGAATTTTCACACATTAACAAAGTCTAAAGATATACAGACTATGACAAAAAAGTTTATGTTAGGATGATCACAAATTATTTTTTCATTTTCACTCTTTTTTTTTTTTTCTTCTTTATAATCACACAAAATATACCTAATACATATCAGACAAGTATATTTTCAGAATTTTTTTACCTTCATTTGAAACTGCTAAAAATTGTGTAAGAAATGAGGTTGAGAAGTAATGTAAACATTTTAATGTTTGGATGGTGGACATAATGCAATCACCACTACATTAAAAATGGTGGGTTTCTTTAAGATCCCTCCTATCTTTCAGAATACAGAGCTGTCAGAAGTGAAAATCTGTGCAAGTTTAAAAGTGTGGTACCAAAAAGCTTTAGGTAACCCATTTCACTTTGTATAAGTACATTAGCATAAAACAAACTCCTTGTAAATGATATCATAATTTCAGTTTTAACAAAAATTGGTTATATAAACAAGGCTTACATGGGCACCATCCAAATGAAACAGTTATTTGTGCAATTTAAATAAACCTGGAATATTTTTGATAAAACCCTTAACGTGTTTGTGATGACTGTTAAAAAGTGAATACAATCAAAACCTGTAGGTGTCCTGCTGTTTGTCTGTGAGCTACAACATCCTCGTAACTTCGGAAAGTCTCAATCTCGCACCAGCCACAACCCTTACGACACTGGTTTTCCATCCACTGAAAAGTATTTGTTATTTTACTAAACAAACAAGTATAACAAATTACAAATAATTTATATTTAAATATTTATAACTCAAAACAACATAATAGTAAACTTTGTTTTATTTAACGACGCCTCTAGAGCACATTGATTTTTATCTTATCATTGGCTATTGGACGTCAATCATATTGTTATTCTAACATGTATTTAGAGGAAACCTGCTGCTGCCACATAGGCTACTCTTTTTTGATATGCACAAGGGGTCTTTTATATGCACCGTCCCACAGACAAGACAGCACATACCACAGCTTTTGATGAACCAGTTGTGGATCACTGGTTGGAATGGACTGTAGCTATTAGATGTCAGATATATGGTGTTTTGTGACTCATGGTCTTTAAAGGAAACCTGTCACATCTACATACACTATTCAGGTGTGCAGAAATGGAGATTTTTTCACAAGCCTGCTGGACCAGAACCAACTAATTTTTACTAGCCCGCCAGAATTTCTACTAGTCCGCCAGCCTATAGAACAACACATAATTTTTTTAAACTATAGAGCAAATGTATAATTATCTGACGTTCCATGAGCTTTTATGTTTTCTAGTTTGAATATTGAGGTTCCAACAACAAAAGGTTTATCCTTCGTTAAAATACAGATCATCCGTCGGAATGGTAGTTGCATTTTTTAACTCATCTGTCTGAACAAGTAATTTCTGCACTCGTGGTATTTCTAATTAGCAGCAAGGGTCTTTTATATGGCTTTTCCCAGAGCACAACTTACCATGGTCTATGATAAACCAGATATGGACCACTGGTCTGTACAAACGGCATACACCTACCCAATGAGCCTTGCACAGTACTCTCTCTGTGTTGTCCTGTTTGTGGGACGGTGCATATAAAAGACCCCTTTCTGCTTATCGGAAAGAGTAGTCTATGTGGTGGCAGTCTGTTTCCTCTAAATACATATGTCAGAATAACCATATGATTGACGTCCAATAACCGATGATAAGATAAAAATCAATGTGCTCTAGAGGTGTCATTAAATAAAACAAACTTTAATTTGGAACGTGCATGAGGGCGAGTACCAGACTATATAAATTGTGAAAAACGAAGTACCTCGAAAGAAAGACTAACCCAGCTGCTGTGTTTGACCCGCTAGGAGAATACTGGACTCTGTCAACAGCTCTCATAATCTGACTTGAAGTCCAGTAGCTGTTGAGATTGAACTGGTTGTGAGGGCTGGATCCGTATGTGACAAAACCGAACTGAATCTGTTTAGGACCGATAGTGAACTTACTGATCAAATGTTCATAAAGTTTTTTGTCAGCTGGAAATTGTCTGGGCCAACACTTCCAGATTCGTCAACCAGAAAGACGAAATCCGCTTTCCCACCACAATCTGAAAAGGTATCAAATTAATATTTCCATTCACTCATCACTTTTGGACACCCCACCCCTTTTCAGAAATCCACATTAGGACCCCACTTTCAGAAATCCTGCATCCGCGCCTGAATAGAATATAAACAGCAGTAGCGGATCCAGATTAATTGTATTAAAAAAAAGTAATATATATTGTCCGACTTGAAGGACGTGAAGTTCAACCATTTCCTCCCAGTCCTAATCACAAATCACATTTGGACACCCCTTTCAGATATCCTGCATCCACCACTGAACAGTGGCAGATCCAGAACATCCATTTAGGAGGGGATACAATAATATGATGCCGATTCCTTGGATCCTGTAACGTTAAGATAATAATAAGAGAAAATTTTAAAAATAATAATTTAAAAAATGTTATTTATATCGCAATATTTAGCGGGTGTCCTGGGCCCCGGGAACCTCCTAGATCTGCCACTGATAATTACTTTTGAGAAACACGGTCACTTTTCAGTAGCGGATCCAGACGGTTGTTCAGGGGTCCGGCCCCCACCGCTTTTTCCAGAATTATATATACATTGTATATGCATTCCGAGCAAAATTAACCATTTTTACCCAATCCTATTCATCACATTTGGACACCCTCATTTCAGAAATCCTGTATCCGCGCCTGGTTTTATTTTAACAAGTCTGAAAACGAGCGGCTTGTCACGGACATTGTGGTAAAATTGACAATCGCAGAGTGTTTTAACACTCATGTTAACTTTTAACGAAAATCAGCATTCCTCCAGTGGACGCAATCTGTTTCTGTCTTTATAACACATAAATATAGCTTAACAGGCCCGTAGGAGCCAAGGCGTGGGAAAGAGGGGAGGGGACTAGGAGGAATGAACCCCTTTTTCGCCAATTTTTAATATATTAAAAAATATCTCAGGTAATAAGCAGAAGATACGACGCCAGAATCGCTTTAAAGGGAGTTAATATCTAACAATTTTCTTTGTGGGGCATCACGCCTGCGGTGCTCGTGATTTCAAACAATACATTGTATACACCCATACAAATTAGCCCACCCCCAACACTTTGAAATTCCGTCCTACGTCACTACTTACTTTAAGAAGTAAATTATATTTATATTAACTTGTAGATAACGTATTGTAAAGTAACTTCGAACATCTCTCAAACAAACGGAATTTATCATACTTGCTCGTTTTCTCAGTATTATTTCTGCTGCCCTCTCCACATCCAGATCCTTGGCAGCACAGATTGTTGTCTGATAGAGTAA
>JAULBS010029016.1:0-10386 GCA_032355785.1 Symmetromphalus regularis
AGGGGGTCCGGACACCCTGAGCCCCCCTG
The DNA here is from genome assembly GCA_032355785.1 of Symmetromphalus regularis. Lineage (NCBI taxonomy): Eukaryota > Metazoa > Mollusca > Gastropoda > Neomphalida > Neomphalidae > Symmetromphalus > Symmetromphalus regularis. The sequence goes on from JAULBS010029016.1 coordinate 30, forward strand.
AATCCGCTACTAATTATTACATTTTAGAACTGTACAATCAACAAGTAATTACCTCTTATACACCCTCTTCAAAAACAGTGTTCGTTATAATATTTAGTTATTTATTAATGCTTTACAACTCTACAGTCAACAAATAATAGTGAATAACTAGGCGTTTTAAAACATTTTGTTTGTTCAACGATCCCCCAGCACAAAAAAATAAACATCGGCTATTGGAGGGGGCGGGGGGAGGAGGTGAAAGATAAAACAGGTCGAATGTAACCAAAATAAAAGAAACGCTTTACAGTGGAGGATTCGGATGGTAGCCACTTGACTAGTGCAGATCAAGATTGTAGAAATTGAGGAGGGGTGCGTGATTATGTTTGAAGATTCATGTTTTTAAATGATAAAAAGATGATGGAGCGGCACTTTTAGCCCCTCTAAATCCGCACCTGTTTGCTTATAATCATATCCTTTCAATGCTCGTTTACTGAGGCTGTGAAGTCATGTTCCAACTTGTCTTGCTTAAACGTCTGTATATATAATATATATGATAAATGAATGATAGAACGAATGAATGAACAAAATGTGTTATATAATGCTGTGTCATTCATTTCCCAACGCTTTTAAAAGACTACAGTCAGGGCAGACCAGAACAGAGGGAGCCCAGGTGGGCCAGCTGGCATCGGCCTAAGATTTTGAGAGGTCTACTCCCCCTGGTATTTAGCACTGATTACAAAAAATACTCAGTGAGCAGTTTGAAATGGTGGTCTACATTTCCCAACTGGCCTGGGCCTATTACCAGAATTTCACCAGGCGCGGTTCCAACGGGAGGGGGAGGCTCTCGGGCAATGAAAATTTTTCGGGCTTTTCGAACATTTTACCGGGCTTCGCGCCTTCGGCCTCCAAAATTGTGCATCCCCTCCCCCATCCACAATTGCTGGAACCGCCCCTGTTTCACGGGCCTTTGAGTCAGGGGTACAGATACTGTTGATTCAACTATTCACCTGCTTGCACATACATTTTCAATAAATAAATAAATAAACTACATTATAACTCATACAATGAAGTAAAATATTTGTGGAGAAAAAAGTGGGATGGGTGCATGTACATTGTTTGCAAATTGCTTTTTAGCCAGGTACCACCTTATACCAGTTGTTTGTTAAACTTCTATTTAATTAAATTTCCCTCCAGTGTTCATTAAACCCGGTTTATTGCATTCTATAGCATTGCCCAATCGTCTGTGAAGATATGTCATTCGTGAACGCACTGTCACCAGTCTATTCCTTATCAATTTCAACTCTTTACTCAATATATATTATTCAAACTTTTATATAACTTTCTTTACTGTGAAAAGATCAAATAATATTTGCGTTTAGTTTGTCAGCTATTACTTCTGCAAGCATGGTGCACATTTAATAAACATCTTGACGTTCTTATAGTCTCTATTAATACACTTATTGAAAATGTTTTCAATTCATTGAGGTTAGCTTGCTTTATCTATATAAAGTGAGGTCGATAATACAGGTAACGTTTTGACTCCTGCAATTCAATACATATCTTGAAAAGGTTAATATGAAGTAATAAATGAAAGTCACAAAACGCTACAGAGAAATTAAAAGTTAAGTTTTGACTTTTTTATTATATCTTTATTAAATAATATTCTTAATTAAGCCAATTTATTCACACGACCTAATGTAGGAGGTGAGAAATGCTATAGATAGGTAACCATATACATATAATAACATTGAAAATGAGTGAATCATTTCAAAGTGTGAAATTACTGTTCCTCAGCAGTAACTATTAATAAAGAAACACAAGATATGTTTCTTTAATGCAGCTCAAACTATAATCTGTTTACGCTACTTGGAACATGGTTTTTGACGAATAAAAACCAAAATATATAATTTACCTCATTAATGTTGATATTTTTCGAAATAAAAAATGTTCTATTTTGTTTCTCTGGATTTATGTGTCCATTGGTTATGTATTGTTTAAACGGCATTCATAAGTATTGTTTTGGCATTTTGAGCCAGCGTTAATTTGGCCGTCATTTTGCAGACGTCGGACAAATCGATATAGAATGGGGATGTTAGGAAATTATTTCTATAATGTATTTTTATGGTACGCGGTTATTATTTTATAAATATATTTATCATAACTTAATATCAATGCCATATTTGTAAAGATTTATTTATTAAAGCAAAAACGATGAACGAGATACGAATTTTGCCGGAAATGACCGAGATGTTCGGAATATGAATTACCTCACTTTGTAATGATATCGTGTGCCATATATGTTGCCGTTGTCAAATATAATCGAGTTTTACACTATGTTGAATGGGTAATAATTTAAAATTATTATTGAACAAAGTAATGAAAAACCTTGGAACATAGAACATTTTTGTTATTTCCAAAACTCTAGATATTCCTTTTTGCCTGAGTTCCAAGTAGCGTAAACAGACTATAGTATTATCTCTTCTGGCCTGGTAAACACTAAATAACTAAAAATCAAATGCTTAAAAAATCCGGTTCTTTTTCCAGATTGACATTGAAATCGGAAATTCCCAATGCTCCCACATATAAATATCTGACAGATGGAAACTTGCAGGTAATGAATGAAGAGGAGATAATTGTACAGGTTAGGTTTTTATTGGCTTATACACGTACTTAGATATAATAGCATTTTACCTTTAACGAGAAGTAGCCTGCTACTACTACTACTACTAGCAATGTGTATTTACATTTATATAAAAAAATATATTGATGAGGAGTAGCTGTTATTATTATTTTTTCTTTTAACTGCTTATAATTATACGAACATTTTGTTTTGTTTAAAGTGTTTGAAATGAATATAGAATAGTAGCTTTTGATTGCGAAAACAATGAAGAATAGAAAACTATTTGCATACTTTTCTATTTATATTCTTTCTTTATTTGATTTATTTGGATACTTTAACTTTAAATTTATTTTAATGTTTTAAAATATTAACTGACAACCTGCATGCTACAGTAAACTAACAGTTGTTTGTATTGGGTAAGTTTATATTAAACTTCAAATATATTCTAAATAATTCATATTTACCAATTAATTATGAAGAGCATGTGGTACATCAAAAATACTAAACAAAAAGAAGTAAGAGGTGAGATTTAAAATGATATCTTTTTATATTCTAATGAGAATATCAAACACGGCATTACTTCCATAAAATCATCAAAACGGGTTTAATACTATTTTTTTCTTATTTTTCTCTTGTTATTCTGAAGGTGATAAAACAATAGTTGTACAGTCACTTTAATTAAAATAAAATAAAATATATGTTAAATTAACATAATTATATCATGTTTTTGATGTTGTATTTTAAGCTGCACAGTGCTTACTGGGATGATGTAAGAATTGTTGGTTTTGGACGAAACAAGACGTCACCATACCCAGCATACAATGACAGCTTTGATCCGAGACTGTAAGTATAGCTGGAAAAGGCAATTTGAAATGAACTATATTTAAAAAAAATAACAATTGGCTTTTCAGTATTGAAAACAAAAGCCATTTAACCAGACCATTGCAAAGCTGGTAATAGGCCCGGGCAAGATAGGAAATATAGGCCCCCATTTGAAACTACTCATTAAGTATTTTTGTAATCACTGCTAAATACCAGGGAAATTAGGCACTTTCGAAAATCGTAGGCCTATGCCAACTGGCCCATCTGACATCCCCCCCGCTCCCCCTCCACTCTGTCTGGGCCTGCATTTAACACACTAATTCGTCTGGTGTATAAACCGCCCGTGTAATCTACAGACTGATATTTTGCTTGTTCATAGTGAAAACTTCCGTGAATTTAAAAGCAGTTAGACTTCCAATAGCCGATTTTTTATTTTTATGCTGGGGGTAGGGGCGGGGTCGTTAAACCATCAATTAGTCATTAAAAGCCGTTAATAACAGTTTTCTTGTGCCAGCAATTCGGTCTATTTTAACGGTGATTCGTGAGTACAGTCCAGTCTTTACCTACATACACCTTTGACTCAATTTGATAGGAATTTGAACATACTTCGTCGTTCATATTGTACCGTATAATATATCTTTGTGATTTATGAATGTTACATGTGACAACTTTGTAGAAATATCCATCACAAGTCTAGTGAGCAGACATTGGGGCTCTCAAGCTGAAGACCGTGGCTTACATTGACTACGTGCCACAATTACCAAATGTTTAACATCCAGTAACCGATGATTAATACATTAACGTGCTATAGTGGTGTGGTGAAGCTATTTTTGTCATTTTCATTACACCTGATTTATATTATAGGACTTTTAGAGGTCTTTATGAAGATGCATTTCCTACCGTGTGTGGCTTCTCTCCTTTCACTGGTACCCAAGACGGTTACAACGTAACCCTCCCAGTGGGTCGCATCTCTGACGTTGTGGGCGACTACTTCGACAAATATGACTCCTTACTGAACGATCTTCGAACATCCCCTTGGGACCTGTATGATGAGAATTTGGAGACTGGAAACGAAGTCGTCCAGGATAACGATTCGCTGAAGACGAGCACAGAACAACCATGGAGTGAGGTAACCAGCATGACATACATTTCTCCCAACATGACGGCATTCCTTTGTGATGAGATGGACCCTGAACCCGACCCCGAGACCGAGATGCTGAGGAAGAAGACTTTCTCGGATTCTATCAGAGATCTGTGGAAGACGTCAGACTTGATGACCTTCACTTCAACAGATCACGAGGACGACTCTCTTCCCCAGTGCTTCGATTCAACATGCCGACAAGAACATAGCGTCACTTACTCAAAAAATTCTCAACCTAACGCCGATTCGATTCCACATAAACAGGAACACGAATGTCAGTCGGTTTGGCCAAGTCAGCTGTATCCTTTTGGGCACATTCCAGGTGTAGTATGCCCAATATCTGCAGGTCCTACTCAGCAGACTCGAGAATGGGTGGACAGTGTTGAATCACAGGTCGATTCAGATTGGCCGTCACCGGAAGCGAGGTATCAAGACAACTGGGCATGCGTATCATACAGTAAGGGATCTGATGACCGCTGTATGTTTCAGTATGATAATCAAGCAAGACATGTGGAAGATCAGCAAATCGACCCAGATTCAAGGTAACAACTGGTTACCTTGAAGGTAACAACTGGTTACCATGAAGGAATGGTAGCTAACGGATAATTTAATATAGGCCTACGGAGCATATTGCTTATAAAATACATTGTATATTACAACAAAATATCTTGTATTTTGCTAGGTAGTAAAATTTGAGTATATTTGATTGTATTTGATATATTAATCTTATTTCCATAATTAACAAAACGACATAACATTTATAACAAAAATAAAAACACAATGTAGAATCCAGTACACTTTAAATCATAATAATTTTTATATTATATACTGACCAAAATAAAATAGGTTCCATTGAAAAATATATTGCAAAAAGACATGAATTATTACAAATGCAGACTGAACTGTATCTGGCATGGAAGGATAAACGGCGGTTAAACATCAACGGGGGAATGAAAACGATGAATGTCTATATCTTTTTTTTTCCAGCAAAGGCTCACCGGAGTGGATTGAACCTGGTTTGACGATTGCCGACGTTCAAGAGCCTAACAGTCAGTACGTGTATCTTGCAAATGCACCAAAGTATTACATGCATCCATGGTCTGATCAAAGGTTTGTGTATTTGTAATCATTTACAATGATGACGATTATCGTCATGGTTATATTTGTAAACACCTTTTTATGATTAACTAATTATATGACTATAAATTTGAAGATAATCTTTTATACAAGACCTTGTCACTATGGAGTATATCTGTAATTTGTAAGTAAGTTTTAATTTGAGACTTGTTCGAACGTGTTTGTGACTTCCAATATTCAGTTATCACCTTTAGCGTAGACTTGTTATCACAGCCAGTTTGAAAACGATTTCTAATTCATCCACGTTGCTACATACTTGTTGAAAATGTATCTTTGTACTTTCCTTCTTTTTTTTGTTTGTTATTTTAAAGAATCTTATATATTTGAAAATTTTGATAAATTACGCAGGCGCGGATACAGGATTTCTGAATGGGGATGGTCCAAATGTGATGAGTGAAGCCCATCACCGCGAGTGCTGTACTGCGATAGTATCGTTTCCCCCTAAAGGTTATGGTCGGTTTTCAAAAACAATTAAATATTTTTATTCATTTCTATATTATTAAATAATAAAAGTCTAAAAGTCTGTTTTATTATATTCTGCAAATGTGAAAGGAATAGTATTTAAGTTGCTGATATAGATGTAAATCGTAATCCAATGTAATTCAACGTAAATCGTGTTTGATCTTTCCAGTAAACCCGTCACTAAATCTCCACCACCAGACTTAAATTCGCAGTCGTACACCGACATAGAAGATGGCGACTGTGGACAAGCCATACCTGTTATCATATCCAAATCACAACATGATAACCACAAAAAACGACACACGGTCAAATACGCGAAGACAACCGCTAACAAGCCAGTGAAAGAACAGCCGCCAGAAGTTAAACCCAGGTCATCACAACTTTCACCAACGTGCGAGCCATTCATTCCTCACATGTCCAAGAGATACACCATAGATGACAATGCTTCGAACGCCACATTTGAATATGAACAACAACAACAACAACTACAACAACAACAACTACAACAACAACAACAACACAGTAAGGATCAACACAAGTCAGAACAACATATTTTAGAATCGTACCAACAACATTCAGGAGAACAACATATGATAGAATTGTTTGAACAACCTGGCATTTCTCAAACTAAATATATAAACACTTATAACAACGGATATCTGAAAGGAGATAGTATGGACATTGTTACGCCTGTGCCTTCATCTTCAGCATTTCTATTGGATAATCATGTAGATGACTCCGATTCTTTAGACTATCCGTTGTCAACACTACCATCTCACCAGCCTATCCAGTTTGAACTGCCAAACGACAGACTCACAGAACCATCTTTTTCATCGCACATGCTACAAGAGACAACCTTTTCTGAAGAAATGCAATATGGTGGCTCTTTTGTTTCCCACCATGACATTTCACAGTCCAAGCAAAACCACATTGAAGAAAGACGCGACATGGAACAAAGGTCACAGATGTCAATGCACGCCCAGCAGAAGAATCATATGCGTTTCTCTTGTGGAGATGAAAGCTTGATGTCACATTCTGATGTGCCCATGCAGCAACAACCAACAACTGCTGCAGAAGCTCAGTATTACAAATGGCCGAATATTGACATGCATCCAGGTGTTAATCAAAACTCAACGATGGAAAAACAACAACAGCAGCAACAGCAGCAGCAACAACAACAGCAGCAGCAGCAGCAGCAACAGCAGCAGCAACAACAACAACAGCAGCAACAGCAACAACAACAACAACAGCAGCAGCAACAACAACAACAGCAACCTGCCACGTGGCATGATGCTTCAGGACTACGACAGGTACAATATTTATTGGTACACATGCCAGTTAAGTGGAAACAGTAACATTTACACCAGACGGATAATAATGTATGTCTAGAATATGTAAACTGTCACTGTAAGATGAAAGTGGTATTTCAAAGAGATATAATATCATCCTATGGACAAGGTTTTATTAATGAATGACTTTTATTTAACAATTTGTGAACGTTCTTTCTGATTTTACCATCACAAACCGAATTTTACCGTAGAATAAAGAATGAACAATAAAATAAAAAAGGATTACAAGTTCTGCTGATGCAGATATTGACTGTATAAATTGATTAAATAAATAATGCTCAGTTCTCTCAACGAATGGTGATGGTATGCTTTTTGCAATTTAAATGTGTCATGTGAATAATTGCACACACCTACTGTAATACGTCTCATTTCAGAATGAATACACTGTGTCAAACCAGTCTACGGCAAACATGTCAATGCCGCCACGTCACGTCACCTGCGTGACGCAGCCATCATTCAGCAGCAATGTGAGGAAGGTTATATTTCTAACAAAGCAACACACAGCACATCTTCAGCCACAACAAACGATCATCCAGACACCGCAGACACACCAGACGCTACCTCTTCAACACCACACCATCCAGACATCCCAAGCTATGTACCACAGCCAACAGAACAGAATGGATGCGTCAGGTCTGAATAGACCCGATCCTTACCAAGGATCGCGACTTCTGTCTAACGCAATCCACCACATACAGGCCAGTCAGCAGACTCGAGTCAACCCAGCACCATACCCCGGCTCCTACAGGACGTATGCATCAGTAGCAACCAAGCTCGTTGTTAATAACCACGGGCCACGATACGACCAACTAGCATCGACGAGAACAATCGCCATGACGGCGCCCAAGTATACCAGCAACATGGTAGCCATCCCCACCATCGATGGTTACCAGCCAGCAAGGTATTATGGGCCTCTACTAAACTTCAACAACCACAATGCCAGTGATGTTTGCGAGGTGGGTGATTCCCCAACAATTGCTGTGGATCCTGTCGGAGATCAGCCCAAGGAATATGAATTGTGTCACTCTTCTAGGAAAGAAGCGAGACCTATTCGAGCAAACCCAGCAAACCTAATCAGAATTAAATAGCACATATTTGAGTCTTATGTATTTGGGGGTCGTCCATAATGTATATCATCAATGGGGGTGAGGGCAAGCTTGACAAAGTATTATATATATGTGTGTGTGTGTGTGTGTGTGTGTGTGCGTGTGTGTGCGTGCGTGTGTATGTGCGTGCGTGCGTGTAAATAATAATAAAAGCGCCAGAATATCGCCTGACATACTTCATGGATGACCCCAGTGTATGAATTTGTTAGAATGAAGAACTACATATTTTTCGTATACTCTTAGAAGAATGTAAAGGTACGAACATATAATTTCTTGATACAAAATCAATTTTTGTAACGTAAATAATGAATGTTTTATAATATATATTATATACAAAATTTATTTACATAAAAAAAAATACTTATTAATATTACAACGGTGCATTAATTTATTTTGATAATTAACAGTTAATTTCTGTAATAGTCAATTTATTAAATACATGTAAACAGGACCGTTGATACATTTTACTCGGGAGATATGTTGTTATTTTTTAAAGAGGGGCAGTATAGAGAAAATAGAAAGTAAAGATACTTCTTTTATGGTACTGACAACAATTTTAAGTATACATTGCCGCAGGTTTAAAATATAATTATGGTTTCAAACCTGACGGCAAGATAGAGATGAGTCAACGGTCTCACAACCATTGGAGTAGCCATGATTTTATATTGGTCTGTATATGGGGTGGTGGTGGTGGGAGGGAGGGAGAACAACATTATACAAGTCTGTTAATTCCAAGAGAAACAAATATAAAAGGTGGGGGAAGCTGAGATAGGGATAGAATTAATGGCCTCATTTTTACTACACCAGTGCTCCAGATATTCAGTTGCTACGGCCCTGATAAACTGTATTGAGTTAAACCTCAACAAAACAAAACAACATGGTTCTAATGATTTTGCTCTTGACTCTTTTTGTTAACAATATATAAGCAATTTGTTTTTTTAAATTTATACTACTATTAAGTTGCATAAGGCCTAAACAAAAAACATTTATGCGTTTCCGAGCACACGATTGAACAAAGAACGATCCAAATCAATTTATCTAATATTTCAATTTCAGTATATTAAATGGGTGAATAGTATAAATAAATTAATAATAAGATAAAAGTTTCATGTAAATATTGTTTCGGTATGTCTCTGGAAACACATTGATTTTATTTAGGCCTAATAAGGTGTTATTATTTTTTCAGTTTATACCCATTTATGAAATACAAACTCAAATTCATTATTTTATTTACTTCAAAGTTAATTTTAAAAAAGCTATTAAAAGTTATTTTTAGAAGAAAAAAAAACCCATGCTAAATTATTTTTATTTTATTTTTTAAACCAAACTTAATTTAATGACTGTTGACGTTATATACCACATTTACGGTAAGCTGTGCTTTCCTTTCAAGCAAACGCCTCGATTTTCGAGACATAAGTGTACTATCTACACAACTAATAAAGATTTGTCGACGTTCACTTTCGTTTGTTTTCTTTAAATGTTCTGGAGTATCATTAAACAGCCAATCCTTGCCTTTTTTAACTTCAATTTTGCTGTTTAGGCGTAACATTTATTTATGTTTAGTGGGGGGACTTTTCATCATACTGTAACTGTTTAATAACCAATGTGTTATTAATTTTATTATAAAATCCACGTGATATAATATCCAAAACTATTTTTAAAAGATGTGTTTCCTCTTCCTCATGTTTGTAGGTCTTCAAACTAAAAAATAAATGAGCAACACTTTAAAACTTAAATATAT
>JAULBS010029027.1:0-10386 GCA_032355785.1 Symmetromphalus regularis
GGACAGCACATACCACGGCCTTTGATGAACCAGTTGTGGACCACTGGTTGGAACGGAAAATAGCCCAAACTGCAAATTGGTCCACTGAGAAGGATCGATCTGACGACCAACTTACCATTGTAACTAAAATCTGATATAGAGTTTATACCCGATCCACAATAATAACCCGATTCGTTAGTGCCCCACCACTCCCAGTCATTCCTATGGGCATGTAATGGGTTCATTGACCAGATACTCTATTGGTGATTCATATACAAGCCACTTCTTCAAAGTGGCCAATGCCAATCATTTGGCCATGTTAGAGACCATTTTGTATTAAACACGAAAGGCAACCAATAACCAATTTTCATTCCAATGGCGTGACTTCCACTGAGTGGAAAAAATTGGTGAAATAAAACGGGTTAATTTAATGATAACCATGAGTATTACTGTCAAACCATCATGACGGCAAAATGGAAGATTGCTTAGAAAGCTTCATGCCCAGAGCGAATCAGCGACAATGCTAATTTCACCAAATTGATGCCAGTAATTCAAACGCACCGTCCATCATCCAATAATATGTTTTAACTAGTGAGGAATAGCAGGAGATTGAAATGGCAAGACAAGTCATATATACAGGCACAACACGGTAATCTAAAAAGTAAGGAAATCAATTTAATAGGTGTTGAAAAGATTGCCGTGTATGGAAATTGTCATGGTATGATAATTCTTCACATTCTGGATTTTATTTCTGAAATTTCACCTTAGAAAATTTAGTGTCATTTCATAAAGAAAATGGGAATTAAGTTTTCAGTTTTACTTCAAAAACTTTAAGCTAGTTTAAAATAATAAATTATTAATGCAACATGTACTTTAGTCAAATTAAAGTAAAGTTTGTTTTATTTAACGATGCCTCTAGAGCACATTGATTTTTATCTTATTATCAGCTATTGGATGTCAAACATACATGTACATACACGTATATCGTCCTTCTGACATATTTATTTAGTGGGAAACCTGCTGCTGCTACTCAGACTACTCTTTCTGATAAGCAGTCTTTTATATGCACTTTCCCATAGACAGAACAGCACAGTACATACAATGGCCTTTGATGAACCAGTTAAAGACCACTGGTTGGAATGTAAAATAGCCCAAACTGCAAACAGGGCTACTGGGAAGGATTGATCTGATGACTGACCACTTCACAGCTACCATTTGAGCTACATCCTACTTCTATTTCATAATGAAACTGGGAATAAAATGTTCAGTTTTACTTCAAAAACTTTAAGCTACATGTAGTTTAAAATAATAAAATATTAATGCTACATGTATATGTATTTTAGTTAAATTAATACATCTACACGTATTCAACCCCAGCAATTAAGAAAATATCCAAAGCAAAATAAATGCTGCGGAGAATTAAGTGTCCACAGCATTTTTCACATCAATTTTAGCATAAAGTATACTTTATTTTTAATTATAAGAAAAAAATACACCTTGAAATTTTTTTATAATTTTGTACCCAGTAAAAAGTGCCGAAGAGAATGAAAAACTGCACGACAATCTCCACAGCATTACCAATTTCTGCAGGCAATCTCAGGGGTTGTCTATTTACATGTATGTGTTTATATAAGAAAAGATAAAAGGTTAGGTAATTTTTAGATCAAGACTGGGAATTTTTACTCTAAAACTAGAGATTAATGATGTCAGTGCCTTTAAGAAATGGTGAGGTATGGTGCCGAATATCAGTCAGCAACATAGATAATAAAACCCTGATGTCATATTGTTGTTAACTATCAGACAAAGAAAATATTTACAAAGAGAATTGGAAAATGCACAGTTACATATTGCAAATAAATAAAGTTAAGTTTGTTTTATTTAATGACGCCTCTAGAACACATTCATTTTATATTTTATCATCGGTTATTGGACGTCAATCATATGGTCATTTTGACATATTGATTTAGAGGAAACCCACTGCTGCCACATAGGCTACTCTTTTTGATAAGCAGCAAGGGGTCTTTTATATGCACCATTCCATAGACAGGACAGCACATACCATGGCCTTTGATGAACCAGTTGTGGACCATTGGCTGGAACGGAAACTAGCCCAAACTGCAAATGGGTCCACTGAGAAGGATCGATCCGGCTGTTCTTAAAGCAAGTATATGGTTAAAACCTAGTCAGAACCTATAACAGCTCTTCTCGAGATCAAACTTTCAGTTTTTGAAGGCTGTTTACTGTTAAATTAATAGATTAATATTGCAAAATGACTGAGATATTGAGGTTTTCAAATTATCGAAGTTAAAATGTTCAAAGGCCATTGTTATAATTTGTATGAAAGTTCGGCCAGAACCAGAGCATCAGTTTGAGGAAATTAAGATTTTCAAAAGATTGAAGTTTCAGTTATCAATGTTTCAAGTTACTGAAGTTAAAATTTTTGAAGGCCATTGTTACTAATACTAGTGTGTATGGAAGTTTAGCCAGAACCAGGGCATTGGTTTGATCAAGATTTTTGAAGGATTGAAGTTTGAGTTATCACAGTTTGACTATATCTGAATACATTTAAGATTTAGTCCATCAAGCTTCATTTACTGATACACAGTGCACTAAGTCTTTTGTTAATGACTATCATGTTTGGTATGTTTCTCATGCTTTTGAAGTTCACCTTTTTTTTATTACTTGATGAATAGATATTCTTCTAGACTGTTCACAGAAGAATACTTCAAAAGCATGTTGTTCTAGAATCATTGGCTCAACAAGTGTTTTGTAGCTAATGTACATGATCCTGAAAATGTATTTAATGTGAACTTGTAATTGAATGAAAGTGAACTTTGTTTTATTTAACGACGCCTCTAAAGCACATTGATTTTTAATCTTATCAGCGGCTATTGGATGTCACTCATATGGTCATTCTGACATATGTATTTAGAGGAAACCCACTGCTGCTACATTGGCTACTCTTTTTCGATAAGCAGCAAGGGGTCTTTTATATGCACCGTCCCATAGACAGGACAGCACATACCACGGCCTTTGATGTACCAGTTCTGGACCACTGGTTGGAACGGAAAATAGCCCAAACTGAGGTCCACATAGAAGGATCGATCCGACATCGTCAGATACATTCACAGAACAATGTCATATGAATTAAAACACCGTACTATCTATCCGAGTTATTATTATGAAAAGAAATACTTATAAATACGTCCAACAACCCCTGAAATTGTCCGCGGTAATTGGCAATGCCGTGGTGATTGCCGCGAAATTTTTCATTCTCCGCGGTCACGGCCTAATTTATTTTTCAAGATGGTTTTTTTTTAATTATTATTAAAAATAAAGTATACTTTACGCTAAAATTGCCGTGCAAAGTGACGTGGAGACTTTTTTCCACAGCATTTATTTTGCCATGGACATTTTCTTAATTGCAAAACTTGTCCAATATGAATTTGTGGCAGTCCTCATAATATTTATGTTGAAACGGTGTATGTTATCAGTTGAATGCAAATTGATGCAATTAAAGCAATCTACAATAATACTATTTATGTTGAAATGGTGTATGTTGTAAGTTGAAAATGCAAACTGCTGTGAATTAAAGCAATCTACAACAATAATATATATACTTAAACGCATACTCCCACGGACACTTGATCGAATTAAATTCGAAACAAAAAAATTATTTTATATATAAACATTTGATTTGTTCATAGAAATACATTCAACTACTTACATAACAACCGCATCTCGCTTATTATCAATCTTTTAAAAATAATAATCAATTATGCTCACAGACAAATAAATCGAAAAAATTACGTGTTTTTTTTTCCATTGAAGGTGTGACGTATATATTTCGAGTCACGTATTCCCCCGTTAGCTGTTATTTTAAAACTTCTGAATATTTTTGTAGCTGCATAAACATTTCGTACAAATTTATTTCGCTCCACGAGGAGATCCGATCATGAAATATGAAATGTATAAACGTGACAAAAATCGATCGACTTGACATGGACTTTCCTATACCATGGTTCAGTTAAAATGTCTTGCGTTATATGGAAACGAGATCTAGTATAACAAATACATGTAAGTTTCATTTGTAATCAATATTTAGATCACAAAGCCCCTTAAATTCCGTGGGACTATGCCTTTAAAATTATGTAAAAATAGAAATATATAACTTGCAAAGTGTAAATGGATAATGTGCCCATTTTTTTTTTATTTGAAATTTATTTTGTATTTACGTTTATATTTAAACTGGTATGCACGTACATAGTTTTCGACCGTCTACGCTATCGGGCTCTCTGCTTGTATGTACTGGGATCGCATCTCAGTCGAGAAATGATTTTTTTTAAATCTCGACGCCGGCTTCAAACCAGAGTGAGTTTAAAAAAAAGAAAATAATAATTATAAAATATCACGTGGAATGTATTTGAGGTGCATTGCTGTAGTATGTGGTTCATCCTCACAACGACAGGGGTCACTCCGGTCACTCCGAATCCGTTTGGACCCCTGACCAAAATAGCTCATAAAAACCTGGGCCGAGAAAATATATTTTAATTGGAAGCGTCGTATCACGAGAAGATTCAATGCATTGACCTTCAACTTATCAATGTAAATAATGGATCACGGAAGATAGGTAAAAATTAACGGAAATACAGCGGTTATCAATATGGAAGTACGTCAGTTTAAAAGATAATACCAAATACCAAATAAAAGTTAATGCAAAATAATGACAGTTGCCTTTTTTGTAAGGAATTGTTACCAAAGAAGAACAGACGCTTTATATTCAATGATAGTTTCACTGTGAAAAAGCAACTTCACGAAGTGTTGTGGAATTTTCAACAAGAACATGACAGTTGCCGATCTAGGTTGTAAAACGAGCGATCTGATTGGATAATATTTTAAAGCATGATATCACAAAAAATGTTTTCGTATAGATGGCGCGGTAAGCAGCCCGGGTTTTTATATTGATCAGGGATCCAGACGGACACGGAGTGACCGGAGTGACCCCTGATGTTGTGAGAATGCATATGGTTGGGCAGCCAGATTTAAACAACCAATCCTAATCGTTATCAACTTCAAAATAAACTAGTATTAAAAAAAACACGTACCGAGGCTAAAGTGGCAATCTTCATAACACGTAAAATGAAACTTCATGAGAGCTTAACTATAAATATACTAAAAAGAATTTAAGAGTCAAAGGAAATAGTTTGATCATTTTTGTAAGTATGTTTTTTTTTAAAGCCAAATAGGGTTAGAATATTCCTCTTTGTGTTGTCATTTGGACTATAGACATCACTTTATTATGGGGCATGCAATTATTGCACTTATCTTTAGAAACTTTTTTAATTAACCCAGATTTCCTTTTCATGGATGTGAAGCAAAAACTTAATAAGACTAGACTGACAACCTGCCTCGAAACACCCATTGTGATACCTCATATACCATTTGCATGTGTTTTGCATGAATGCCATTCCACGCATGCCAATTTTAGCAATAAAAAGGGATGAGCATTTTCCTTTCATCATCACTTTAAATTTGAAGATGGTTGGACCACAACCCAGCTTCCAAGACAGGAAAGGGCCATTGGCTAGCTACAAGATGAACAAACTCAAGAGAACTGTGGCTCACCGTCTAAATCTTAACCAAAGCGTTGTCGGTAGACTCTGGCAGAGGTTCTGGACAACTAATGCCATTCAGAATCGCCCCTGTCCTGGAAGACACAACAGTTGTTTACCCTAAACTTCTTATAAGTAGTATATATGATTTTTAAAGTGTATGGGTGTATTTGTGTAGTTTATTACTAAAATATGTTAAACTGTTAGACACCCTATAACATCACTTGATTGATTGGTTGGTTGTATTTATTTTCGTGCTCCTGTCCAATTAAGTTTCAAGCACACCGCCCTAGACACACAGCTCCGCTTCCTGTACCGTCTGTCCCGGTAGGCGGTTAGTATTAGTAAGAGAAACGAAACCCGCTGCCGACACACTATCCCACATATAGGATAGCAATACCACGGCCTTTATATATGATATACCAGTTGTGGACCACTGTTCGGTGTAAGTGATATACATATACCTCACGGAGCATCCACTCGATGCTGAGATTAAAAATGTAATGCTTTAATTCCATGCTTTGACTGAAATTTGTTCGCTGTACCTACCTACCAGCCGCGAATCCGATAGCTTAACCAATGCACTATCAGAGCCGGTGTAAAAGGAATGCAAGTCATTCCTTGGAATCGTAGTCCTATCGGACTTGCATTCCTTGGGAATCGTAGTTCTACCCAGACTTGCATTTATGATATATGTTTAATAGTAAGCCTAGAACTTGTATTCCTAGGAGATAGAGTCCGGACAGACCTGTATTCCTTTCACACCGGCTATATCACTTTAACTATACCATGAGATGAGCACATTCTTTGTCAGACATTCTGAGGTAGGGAACAACACGACCGTGTTGCCTGTTACACGTAATTGGCACTGACTTCTGAAACCCTAGAGATCATCCTTCAGGGACGCTTGAACATCTTAACGTTCAGAAGACAATTCATTGTGACAGTAGTGATATAAACTGTCCTTTATCTGTTTCATTCTGTAGTGCTATATATTAATAAAACAAAGAAGTCAAGACGTAGACTATAAGTTACTGTATTAGACTTACATTTAAACGCATAGTCCCACGCACTAGTTGACATAAGATCATGATCTTGGTATCTAATCCCATGTTTTCATGATCAAAGAATTATATGAAAGCATTTCTGAGCTTAATATACCATACCAGACATAATCGTGAGGAATATTAAACGCATACTCCCACGGACACGTGACCTAATTAATTTCCAAACAAAGAATTAATTTTATAAATAAACATTTGATTCTGAATATTTTTGTAGCTGCAAAAACATTTCGTACCCATTTATTTCGTCCTACGAGGAGTTCCGATCTTGAAATTTTAAATGTGAAAACAATCGATCGACACGACATGGAATCCCTTACACCACTGTTCAGTTAAAATCTCTTGCGTGATTTGAAATTAGATCTAGTATAACAAATGCATGTAAGTTTCATTCGTAATCAATATTTATACCACAAAGCACCTTACATAATATGTATTATTTATATATATTTATTTGTTAGAAATGTTTTATATAGTTTTAGTTTACTTCATGTCCGTCTCTCATAACTCTATATTGAGTGGTTTTTAAAATACTTAAAATATCAATGTATTTTTATTACTTGACTTTTGTATATTTATTATTTTGTTGTATTTTAAAAGATGAGACTTTAATAAAATATTGTATTGAAATGGTTGGTTGTATTTAGTTTCGTGCTTACATCCAATTTAGGTTCAAACACGATGTCCTGGGAACACAGATCAGCTTCCTGCGCCGTCTGTCCAGAATAGAGGTAAGTTTTAGAAGAAGAGAGGAAACCTGCTACCATAACACTAATGCGACTACTCTTATCGATAAGCAGCAAGGGGTCTTTTATATGCATTATCCCGCAGATAGAATAGCACACGGCTCTTGATAAACTAGTTGTGGATCACTGGTTGGTGTACGTTGTATACACCTACACTCTGGCAGAGGTGATACCTTGCGGAACACTCGCTCTGGGTTGGGACTGATACTGAGATTAAAATTCCCATGCTTCAGCCATGAGTCCTATAGCTTAAAGGCATACTTCCACGGAATTTAAGGGTATTTGTGCTCTAGATATTTATTACGAATGAAACTTACTGGTTCTGTAAGTAGTTGAACGAAGTATTTTTATAGAAAAATAAAATGTTTAGATTTAAAATTAATTCTTTGTTTGGAAATTAATTAGGTCAAGGATCCGTGAGAGTAAACGTTTAACCACTTGCCACGGAGGACGGTAAGAATTGAAATGAATTCGTGAACAAGCACCAGACTTTCTTAGGTCAGCAAGAAACTGAATTAATCAGAGGTGTGTACCTTCAGATGACTGACGGGAGCTCCCATCCCTGGAGATAAACAATTTGGTCCGAAACTCCTTTAGTGTTCATTCAAACTGGACTTGAGACCTCTCTGGCTGGAATGTTCTAATTTACGTCATTTCATTATAGATTATCTTCTGTAATGTGAAATTAAGTTATACTATTATTAGTAAACCTATGTCCAACGGATCCGGTGGTTCTAGGGTTAGGCCGTCGGGTTCACTGCCCTAGACAGGCGACTCAGGCAAGAGAATGAGTGCGGCCAGGTCAGGATGCTTAAAACATAATAGGATATAGACACGAACATAGATCAAATCATATATATATCAATATATCAACTTATCTGATTGTTAGTCTGTGGGGAAGCACATGTAAAAGATATCTTGCTGCTAATTGGAAATATTATCCCATGTGGCCCTAGCGGGTTCCTTTGAAGAGAATGAGTCGCTGAAATACTATGTTTGACACCTAACAGCCGCCGAAATAAACAATTTGCTAAGATGTCGTTAAACAATCTAAAGTTTGTTTTATTTAACGACAGCTCTAGATCACATCGATTTTTATCTTATCATCGGCTATTGGACGTCATACATATGGTCATTATGACATATGTCTTTAGAGGAAACCCGCTGCCGCCACATAGGCTACTCCTTCCGAAAAGGGATCTTTAATATGCACCGTTCCACAGATAGGACAGCACATACCACGGTCTTTGATAAACCAGTTGTGGACCACTGGTTGAAAATAGCCAAAACTGCAAATGGGTCCTCTAAGAAGGATCGATCCGACGACCGACCTAGATCCCTTTCCTTCATTTCGTGTATAAAAGTAAAGAGGAAATGAGCAGAAACGGAATTTACATACGTCTTTATTACTATACTTAAATATTTAGGTTTTCCATGGTTCCCCAAATAATTTAATTAATTATTCTTAATTATCTCTTCGGTTAAAAATGGGAATCCAAAACAAATTCGTCAATTGAATCCGCCCTCCTTAAAACTTGTATTCGTCCCTGATTACGTATGAAAGTAGTTCGTGACTTGATATTTTCAGAATCAAAATGTTTCGGTCGTCGGATCGATCCTTCTCAGTGGACCAATTTGCTGTTTGGGCTATTTTCTGTTCCAGCCAGTGGTCCACAACTGGTTTGTCAAAGGTCTTGGTATGTGCTGTCCTGTTTGTGGGACGGTGCATATAAAAGACCTTTTGCTGCTTATCGGAAAGAGCAACCTATGTGGCAGCAGCGGGTTTCTTCTAAATAAATATATCAGAATGACCATATGATTGACGTCCAATAGGGGATGATAAGATAAAAATCAATGTGGTCTAGAGGAGTTGTTAAATAAAACAAACTTTACTTTTTACTTATTATTTCTAGTTGAGGAGGACTGCCATCGGTTTTAGATGTACTTTTAGTAAGATATGTAATTGCATCCATCTGTATTTTCCACTCATCAAACATATTTTGACATATACACCACTGAGCTATCATAAAATATTAAGTGAATTTTACATCTGACTAAATTTTCTCATTTGGGGTCACAGATCTGAAAACATTTGAAAGACATTTAGTATTTTCATAATAAATAAATAAATAATAGCGGATTTGCTAAAGATGTATTAGGTGACTAAGCCCCACAACCAGCCTTATATTAATTTTCATATTTATCGTTTTAATGTCGTAAAATTTAAATTTGTCATATAGTCATTAATATTTAGTATCTTTATACAGTCACGGGTCTAAAGTAGGGCCCCAGGGACCAAGGGGGGATGCTTCGTTGCTCCCCTCCCCCACTTTCAGGAAGCGATGTTCGCCCTTGGTTACGCAGGCTGTTAAAATATGCATCAATGATCAGCATTAACGATACATTAAACAGGCTTTTTATATAGTTATCTCAATTTAATCAAACTGTTGATTTTTACTTTTATGGAATTTTGTAAAAATACTCTTCAATTTTTAATATATTTTTTCATGTGTAAAATTCAGTAGGTAAATAAACGCTGGTGTTTTTTGTGGGTTGTATTTTTTTCAGTTTATTAATTTATGTGACTAATGGTTTAAATTAAATCAAGTATATCTTTAATGACAACTTCATTCACCTCAAGGACTAGCTGCACATCTGAAGCATTTTAACATGAAAACTTGCAAATAGTATATACATCATAATTATACGTTATCATTTAATGACCATAAGTAGACTTTCTAAACAAACAACCAAAAGATAGCAGCTATATATTACATTATATACACATTATTTAAAGTGACATTAATAAAAATGTCAGTTGGTTTTTCAATATAATCCTGTTTCATAGATAAATATATTAAAACATAAATGATAAATATAATATAGGGCTTAAAAATAAATGTTGGGTTTCTGGGCTTTTAATCGTATCAAGAAACAAAGGTCAACAATAATATATATATATATACACACACACACACACACACA
>JAULBS010029038.1:0-10385 GCA_032355785.1 Symmetromphalus regularis
TGAAGGCCCGAATGTTTTATTTTCGTTTTTAACGTTATTCTAGTAAATTAGCGTCAATCCCAATTTGCATTTACGGAACTCGACAGATTTAGGTGGGTGCGTGCGTACCCGTCGCACCCCCCCACCCTCTGCGTACGGGGTCTGGGTTCCCGACAGTTCACTCTCGTCCAGCATGGAGGGAAGTGGTATTTTGCAGTTTCTTCAACACGACTTGTCTCCTGACGGCTAAGAAGAGGCATTGTTGTTAATGACAGTGGTACATACATAAAGAAATAAACCTCGCCCGTATTAGGTTCATCCATTACTAACCAAACGCAAACGCTATGGTGAATATAAATTATTTCGTCAACTTTCGTTGGATTGGGAATGGTTTTTCCAATACTTCCGTATGACAAATTCTATATATAGCAAGCGATTTCGCCAGCGTTTTCTATGATTTACGTAGCTACCAGCTATGCGCAATATACATTTCTATTTTCAAAAATCGTGGCGACAATCGCGTTTGGTGTCTACGCCTCTATGTGAGTGTCTCTTTTCTATATCCTGGCGAAAATACTTGCAAAAATTGCGTCAAGTGTGCAACAACCTTAAGATATGGTAATACCAGATTATGTAGTAAAAACGTGCATATTATAAAAAAAATTAGCATGGAAAAAATATATCGCTGGGAGAAACTGTTTACATGTGCTTACAGTGCAACAGTTTAGCTACACCCCTGGTCACAGTCAAGATTCCAAACTGACATTTTGCACTTAGTTGGCTCGAGTACATTTAAAAGAAAATATAACATCCATAGTAAATCTAAAATAATGACGGCTATTTTGTTTTTCAAAATGTCTTCATTTTACAATGTCACCTTGATTTGTTTTTTAATGATTTTTGTTTTGTTTTTGTTGTTTTCAAGCACTTTACTGAATGCTAAATAAAGGCATCTTGATAATAGCGACTACGTCATAATGGCTGATATTTTGACCTTGCACGTATAAAACAATGGGCTCAAGCTAGTCTATACTTTAATGTCACTGTGTTTGTATGTATTGTCATGACATTAATTATGTTTTCAGTCTGGGATCAAGACTCTAAACCCTGATTTCTTATTGATGGTTCAACCTCGATTCATAGTTTAATTTCTGGTTTCAAAGGCTTAAAACAGTTTAAACTGTGAATCAAAAGTCAATCAGTGGCGTACCGTGGAAATTATGAATTTTTTTATTATTATTTTTATGCAAGTTATGGAACATTACAGTCCTGGCATCTTCAAACAGTAAATCGCCCTCTTAATAGGCATTATGTAATTCACAGATCAGGATTACATAAGGACATTATGGCTGTAATTAGCGATAAATATACTGTAAAATGTTACCGTATATGGCAACTTTTATTTGCCCCGTTATGTTGAAAAACACTGTAGAATGTTCGAACATTGAGAGATTTTCTGTGAATGATTAGCGCGCGCTATTATTTATTTATTATTACTACATTTTTTTTGAAATTTTTTGGGCGGGATATAGCTCAAACAGAAGCGAGTCAACCTGTGAACCGGTCAGTCGTCGGATCAATCCTCGGTGGACCCATT
Source organism: Symmetromphalus regularis (assembly GCA_032355785.1). NCBI lineage: Eukaryota > Metazoa > Mollusca > Gastropoda > Neomphalida > Neomphalidae > Symmetromphalus > Symmetromphalus regularis. The sequence goes on from JAULBS010029038.1 coordinate 1,577, forward strand.
TATAGTTGTTGGCTATTTTTCGTTCCAACCAGTGGTCTACAACTGGTTCATCAAAGGGCGTGTTATGTGCTGTCCTGTCTGTGGGACGGTTCATATAAAAAAAAACCTTGCTGTTTATGGGAAAGAGTAGCGGGTTTCTTCTAAATAAATATATCAGAATGACCATATGATTGACGTCCAATGGCCGATGATAAGATAAAAATCAATGTGCTTTAGATGCGTCGTTAAATAAAACAAACTTTACTACTTTTTTTTAAATTTTGTGCTCCTAAGAATTTTGAGCCTAGTGGTACCGCTCCTATGGTCCCGCCCACGTTACCCCGCTCCTATGGTCCCGCCCACGCTACTCCGCTGCCGTAAATGACAAATCGTTCATAAACTGTTGAACCTCAATCCAAACTTTAAAAAAATGTATTTTGAATTACAAATCAAAGTGGAACTGTCAACAAGAAATTGGACTTAAAGCCCGATTTCTCCTAGAGATGTTCAAACTCCTATTTCAGACTCTTCCCATGGCATGCAATATATCGTATCTCTCGCCCAATTCGTAGAAAGGTATCAGCTCGGGGGGAACTGGTGGAGGAGGCTCCTCAACTTCCTCCTCTTCAAATGTTTTTACTGGAGGGTTCAACTCAAGGTCAATGACGCGAAGAATGTCATGACGTTTGATCTGACGTAACATCTGACGTAAGTCATCGAGCTTACAGCGCGTGTGGAACCTGCGCCACCTGGCGAGCGCTTGTTTTGCACGTGCTACACAGTTTGCATGGCCGTCGCCATTCATTATGTCTCTTATATCGCGTTCTGTGGTCTCCGAGCCGCGTTTTGGGTGGAAAGGTAGATTTCTGTACATGTTGGTCCAGTCTTTGTCTATCATGGTGGTGATGAGCTCACAGACACGGTTGAAAGGTACTGCAAGAGAAGATCACAACATCGTGTTAAAATGATAACAACAAAACGTCAACACTTTATACGACCTAAAAGAAGTGACTATCATGAGTTTAAATCCTGGGAGGACGCAAACAATTCAAAAAATTGAAATAAAATGCCTAAATAATCTTTTCGAGTATTTCTCTTTATGATATCAGTGAAATACTTAGTCACGAGGTCTCAGCGCAACTATACAACGTACACAGGGGGTCTATTGTGGTTTGAAGGTTTTAGGAGGAAAGGGCATTTCAAAAACCTTGGATTTAAAAAAATATATATAAAATAGGGGAAATTAGCTGCTCCCAACCCCTGGTTCCGTCCCCTATTTTCTGGAAGTCCCAGGCTCCACACCGCCACTTCCAGGTAGCGATTGTCGCGCATGGTGAGAAAAGGGGATTCTGACCTCCTGCAACCCCCCCCGTATCAGCTAGTGTTCAATATTGTTATTATTTTCATCATCTTCATGATTGCCAAAAATTTGTTTTCTTGAGGCAAAGGAATGCCATGTTTCATGCATATCATGTGAGAACATGCAGTTGCAACGAGATCAAGGAAAGTACGAGTAAAACGAAAGCCGCACGAGTGATCCGAAGCTGTCGTAGATTTACGATATTTTTTACGAATTATCGTAGGTACGAAGATTTCGAGAAACACCTAAAGTGGTCGTACGATCATCGTACGAGTTTTACTCGTACGAAGGTTTTGTGAAACAGGCCCTGTTTCACTAACATTGTCGTACGAAAGCACGTGCGATAACCTACGAACGTTATACGATTTGTCGTATGTGTGTTGCTTGAAAAGTTCGTACATGTTGTCGTAAACGTATATTCGTACGAACATTCTTATACGGTAAATGAAAACATTGATCCACCAAATTTTTTTCTCCTATTCAGCCAATGAACAGTTAACCAAAATAGCACACTTTCGACGTCTTTAACTGAAAAATCATTTACGAATAATTTAAAGTGGAAAACTGAAGTTGAACATCCACTTGTAGAAATAGAAAGGCAAAGACTAAAAATACCTCAAGAAATATTAGAAGTACAACAATGATTATTGCAGGTTGAAAAAGAAATACTGAAAATTGAAAAATACAGACTGGGAATGGAAATCAATAATTAATTACAAAAAAAGAAAAGAAAAAATCACGGACTGAGTGTAGTGTTATTATGAACATATTGAATAATTTAGTTTTGTTTGGGTGGATTTGTTTTTATTTTAGTTGTTTATATGAGACGATTAATGTCAAACTCTTTTCATGTTAAAATGTCGAAATTTTAATCTCGTGTTTAATCTGCGGAAATTAAAGGTATATACCCTTTCATCTACCCATCCATCCATCCATCCATCCATCCATCCATCCATCCATCCATTATTCCATCCAAACACCAATCCGTCTATCTAAAGTTTGTTTTATTTAACGTCGCCTCTTAAGCACATTGATTTTTATCTTACCATCGTCTATTGGACGTCAATCATAATACTATTATGGTCATTCTGACATATGTATTTAGAGAAAACCCGCTGCTGCCAATTATTCTACTCTTTCCGATAACCAGCAAGGGGTCTTTTATATGCACCATCCCACACAGGACAGCACATACCAGGGCCTTTGGTGAACCAGTTGTGGACCACTAGTAGGAACTGAAAATATCTCAAACTGTCAATGGGACCACTGAGAAGGATCGATCCGACGACCGACAGGATCTGTCTTATTCACTTACGTAAGTATGTGTGCGTGGGTACACACATACATTGAAATATATAGAATATTAAAAGTCACACAATGATAACCAAATATATATATATATATTGACATTTACCATTTATGGTACGCTCAATAATTTGTAGGCAGACACATTTGCACAGTTAAGCAAAGTCTAGCAGTAAATCCATTAACTTAATATTTTTATTATTTTCAACATTTTCATGATTGCTAGATATTCATTTTCTTGACGTAGGCATGCCATGTTTCATGCATATCATGTGCAAAGATGCAGTTGCAAAGATACCAGTGAAAGTATTATTGAAATGTACGAATGTACGAAAGTCGTACGAGTGGTCTCCAAGGTGTCGTAGATTTACGAAACTTTTTACGAATCTTCGTGCGTACGAATATTTCGAGAAACGAGCATCGTACGAGAAGGTTTAGTCGTACGAACGTTTTGTGAAACAGGCCAGAGTAATCTGCGACAAGTTACCGGAAACGGGCAATAGCTGTCTGCTATTGTGAACCAATTAAGAAACTGTGAAGATAATTTCCTTTGGATACTTAAATTGGTTCTTGACAAGTCTGGCATGTGTATTTCAACTGATTGTAATACATTTGATGGTGAATTTTACGCCAATTTTTTTTATAGTTTTTTAAAAACTTTATTTGTTTTGTTTTGTTTTGTATTAAAGGTTTTATATAAACGGTTACACGTAGGCCTACGTGAAGACATAGTATAAGGAAGCATTATAGAGTACATATAAATCAATGACAACCATACACAGTGAAAATACATTTTAAAATACTGATAATGTGTAACTTGTAACAATCGGCCACCGGTCTTAAGCGGTCACTTTTTATTACACCCTTGGTTGGCTGCTTAAGACAGGTTTGACTATACTTACAAGCATCTCTATCACTTCCTTTGTTCTTAGCGTATTTAGGATCCAAAGGCACGGAGTAATATAATTTCTCCACAGTGTCATTTGACGTCTTAAACAGACATATTCTGCGAGCAATTGCCAACGACGGCTCTATGGCCGCATATTCGGTCTCGAGAACTTTTCTGATATCGTCTGCTTTCTTAGATTCCCGACTATTAGCTCTCATCTCTTTGGCTATCTTCTCCAATCTCGTAGTTTTCTCCCCCATCCAATTGACCTTGTACCGGAGCTGTGCCAGGTGGCGCTGCACGAACGGAAGTCTCTCCTTGAGATTCTTTAAATCCGCCGTCAGGATCTCGTAGTTTTCCGTAGTTAATTCTGTGTTGATTTCCTCCTTCTGTAATGCTTCAAGTCGGTACTCCTTGAACTCGATTTCAAGTTCCATATCGTAAAATTCTTGGCTTAAAGTTTCTTCTTCGTTTTTTAAGGCATTATATTTTTCAGACAAACTGTTAACCTGGAAATAAAATGAAAAGTGCTTCACTGTAAATAAATGCGAAGTCGTGATGTCTGTACTAATAAATCACTACCAACAACAATGAAGATGCCAAGTGTTTGCGAATGGTCAGCATATTCTGCCCTACCGATGGCACCAAACGTAATCGGAGCAGTTAGTTGTTTAGTCAGTAAAGAAATGAAAAAGTACGAGGGGGTGCTAAAAGGTTCCTGGCTTTGGGAGGAATAAAATGCAGGAGGACCAGTAGATTATGGTTTTATTCAACATACTTCCTATCTTATTGCAGCGGCCCATCAGTTCTAAGCCCTGTAAGAAAAAACTCAGAAGACTGGACATCCAGCCACACCCCGTAGCAGCAATAACTTCCGAATCAGAGTGAAAGTCGGAGGGAGCCATGTTTGGAGAGTAAGGTCACCAATTCAAAGCCACAACTGAAGAAACACCTCAAAGAAACAAAGTTTAAATCTGATTCGGAAGTGATTGCTGCTACGGAGGCGTGGTTGAAGGTCCAGTCTTCTGCGTTTTTCTTACAGGGCTTATAGAAACTGAAGGACCGCTGCAATAAGTGTTAATCTGAGAGGGGAGTATGTTGAATTAAACTATAATCAATTGTCCCTCCTGCATTTTCTTCCTCCCAAAGCCAGGAACTTTTCAGCACCCCCTCGTATGTATCGTTAAAGTTGTATGTGCACAATAATGCACTATATCTGAAACTTTTATATGAACCTTTGGTGATGTATGGTGGTTTCTTAAAATATACTCAACCAAAAAAGAAAGAATGCATGTAAGCAATAGTCATTTATTTCATAAACCAGATCACATTCATGGTAGAAATTCTGGAATTAAATAACCACACCATTTAAGAGGAGGTGTGTGTGTGTGTGTGTGTGTGTGTGTGTGTGTAGTAGTAATATCACAAGTTGTGACGTTTGCTGCCAGTGGACCATTACTGTGACCATCCCATATATTATATTAAAAATTTCAAGATGCATACTTTCGTTTTTGGTGGAGTATATTTTAAATTTATTTATTATGATTATTATTGATCATTTGATCATATTGTGACAATACATACAGATAACATCAGTTCATTATATTTTGTAGAATCCTCTGCACTTAATCAGTTTTGAATATATCCTCGTCATGCCAAATTGCGTCCCATTAACAGGAACTGGCTACTGGCATGCGCAGTTGAGTCACATAGTACACTTAACGACATCAATGTTTACGTTGTTGAATTTAGTAATGCAATCAATAACACAATTATTTCTAACTCACCTGTATTTTGCGAGAAAGACAATTTCTAATGTGTTGTCAAATGTTATAATTAATTTGTAAGTGCCAAATTGCGTCCCATTCTTGCGACTATCGCACGTAGCTGTCAGAAACATCTTCCCGCCAAAACGAATTCCATGGTACGTGATTGCAGACCAAACACAGATGTGTTTGACCTAAGAGGTGAACAATTCCAATCGCTATTATGTGACAAATCACTTTTAAAAAATCTCCCCTAATATTTCATTAAATTTCAGAGTGGAAAAGAGCGGTAATCTAAACTTGTGTACCAAAAATATTTTTTGACTTCTTTTCTGCATATTTGTTTACATATATTTGATCAAGACTTGTATTGCCAACGTGTGTGGTGAGATATTTTAAAATTAACAAGCATTGTTTAATCGGAAATAACATACGACACATTTTGGACAGAGGGCGCATTTTCGCACTTTAGGATATGTGGTGAAAGCGGGTTTCCTCTGAAGACCATGATACTTAATAGATAGTATGTTGGGTTGTCGTTAAACAAACAAACCTTTCTTTTAACTTTCTCTATCAACCCATGCAGTTAACAAAATATCAACGGCAAAGTAAATGCTGTGGAGAAATGGTATCCACGGCATTTGCCACGGCAGTTTAATATTTCAAAATTTGTGTTTGCTTGTGACACTACACATATGTGTAGCTATAACCTCACACCACTGCAGCTACCTTATTACCGCCTAATCTTAAAATGTCTTCCTACGCCAACGTACGTCGACTGGCCACAAGTCATTACTGAACGATGCCCCTGGGATTCCATTTGGCGTAGCTATATACAAATGGCAGTCAAATGATTATTCGGGTTTATTACGGCCACCTTCAGACAAGTAAAAAAAAAATCCAATTTGTAGTTGGGTCATTTCCATCAAATTAAAAGATTGAGATCCCATCGCGTCATTGTCCTTAGGGACTTTCGATTTCTGTCTCCCTCTAACTGATTATTTTACGTAAGTTTTGACAGTATTTTCAGCGACGTTTTCAATTCATTATGAAAAGTTCATTCGTAATTTTTATTCGGAACGATTCGGATATTTCCGTTAGCAATCGGAAACGTAACTTTATTTTAATTTGTTTCGTAATTTTTATTCGTAATTTTTATTCGGAACGATTCGGATGTTTCCGTTAGCAATCGGAAACGTAACTTTATTTTAATTTGTTTTTAATTATTATTATTTTTTTTTTTTGCGACCATAGGGGCCCTAAAATCTACATGTTTTACATTTATTGAGTACATTGTAGGAGCCCTTCAAATGACTGATGGGGTCCCTATTCAGTCTTGTTTCACCCTCCTCAATATTTAAACTGCTGCGCCAGTCCAGCCATACAAAATATTTTTATGGTATTACTTCCGAAGTGATAACGTAAAAATATTTTTTGAATGTCAACTGTGAAATAAAATATTTGCAGGAATCTTGTAAATAATTATCTTAATTTGTCCACTTCGCCCCTCTTTATATGTTGTGAAAATTAATCAGTTTTTAACACGTTCCGACTCTCAGTATACAAGAAATAATTTATTTTTCATCATCTCTTTTTTTCTGTTTATTATCATCGTCTACTATATAAAATAAATTACATACAAATGATGCATATGACATATTGTTAATGTCATTACGCTTATTTCTACTACATAAAAGCAAATATCCTATATCATTCCATTTTTATATAATCAGAATTTTAGAATGCGTTATATTACATATATAGTATAAGGTATCCCGTTACTCTGTATAATCACAATTTTAACCAATCAGAGAAGAGTATTTTGTCGCTGCATTACTTCGCCCGCCATTTTGCTAATGGGAATCTGACATTATGAAAACGCTCCGACAGATCGAGTATCTAGCTTCGTTATTACAGACATGTTTATGGGTAGAGGTTCATCCACACTACCACAGAGTTGTGATTAGGCGTGACAAATAGTGCGTGGGATAGTCATTATGGAAATACTGCGCGCCGTAAATTCCATTTCATAAAATTACTCATCAGCTTTTCATCACTATTTTGACAGTGGTTCGTAATTGGAGACCATGTCGGATATGAATACTCGTCCTTTGGATTCGTTTCCTGGAGAGATGCGGTCTTGATAATTTAAACCGATCTCTTGATAATTTAAACCGATCTTGATAATTTAAACCATGTGTTTACGTATCATTTTTTGTGATCTTTGTGAAAATAAAAATCTGGGCCCAGTTGTTCAAAGCATCGTTAAGCTAACCCTGGGGTAGATGAATATTTATTTTTTAAATATCTCCATAGAAAGTTCAAATATACTTCTGATTTGATTATTTATGGATACTTTAGGCAATAATAATCTAAGTTTCAACACATCTCTTTAATTATTATTTGAAATGATTTATAACTTGGTTAAGAAATATTCAACTAGCCTATGGTTAGCTTAACCTTGCTTTGATTAACTAGACCCTATTCTGTTTTGTTCTGGTAATTTAACGTTATTAGGCCAAGTAAAAATAAAATAGCATCGGGTTTCTAAATGTAACTGTTGCAAATAAGTAAATGTCCACGGCAAAATAAATGCTGTGGAGAAATAGTTTATCATACGAATACTCGTCCTTTGGATTCGTTTCCTGGAGAGATGCGGTCTTGATAATTTAAACCGGTCTTGATAATCTTTTATTAATTTTGTTTCCTCACTTTAAAATTCGTCAAATTATAATTGAAATTTAAAAAATATTAATATATTTTTTAAATATTTGAAACAGATATTAATATTTCTTTCTCGATCTTGAACTTATTAAAATTATTCACAAGTTGTTGGGTTTTTTTTGTTTTGTATTTTTTTAAATATTAAAATTGTTCTTTTTTGTTTAATTAGATTTTAATACGGAAACGTTTTGCTAAAAGAGAAAAAGATCTGACAATTATCTGTCAAAGTGGCAGTTGGTAATTTAGGATGTTCTTAATCTATATCGGTTTGCTTCATATCTCCTACACTGGAGATCGTGCATCGTCTTATTAAACAGTGACTAAGACCGTGATTGCTTTACACTGGTCTGATGTAATGACGTAAGCAGCAGGTCATGTGCACAGCTGTCATGTTTGTTATTATTATAGATATAGACAAAAAATACTCTTTAGACTGAAATGATTTATTTTTAAATTGTAGTAACACATGGTTAATGAAATGAAATCTAAATCTCCTTCCCCCCCTCTCTCTCTCTCTTGTCCTCTCTCTCTTCTATCTCTCTCTCTATTGTCCTCTCTCTCTCCATCTCTCTCTTTCTCTCTCTCTCTTGTCCTCTCTCTTTCTCTCTCTTGTTCTCTCTCTGCCTCTCTCTCTTGTTCTCTCTTTCTCTCTCTCTCTCTCTCTGTTTCTCTGTGTGTGTGTCTCTCTCTCTCTCTCTCTCTCTCTCTCTCTCTCTCTCTCTCGCGCTCTCTCTCTCTCTCTCTCTCTCGCTCTCTCTCTCTCTCTCTCGCTCTCTCTCTCTCTCT
>JAULBS010029048.1:0-10385 GCA_032355785.1 Symmetromphalus regularis
AAAAATCCCATGCCTCGACTGAGATTTGATCTCAGTACCTACCAGCCTCGAGTCCAATAGCTTAACCACTGCGCCACAAAGACCGGTGAAGGATTGATCTGATGATGACCACTTCACAGGCAGACAAGCTACCGTTTGAGCTACATCCCACACCTGTCTAATGGAAGTCAAACATTTGGTAATTTCGACATGTAGTCATCAAAAGAAACCCGCTATATTTTTTCCATTGGCAACAAAGAATCTTTTATAATTATACACTTTCTCAAACACATGACAATATATATAATAGCCTTTGATATAACAGTCATGTATATGAAAGATCCCTTGTTGCTTATCGATAAAAGTAGCCGTATTAGTGTGGTGGCAGTGGTTTTCGTCTCTTCTACAAACACTAACCTCTGTCCTGGACAAACAGCACAGGAAGCTGAGTTGTGTGTCCAGTACAGCGTGCTTGAACCTCAGTTGGATATTAGCATGAAACTAGGTACAACCAATGAATCAACTGATAGCACTTGACTGCTGTCAATAAATCCTTTCATTGTGGCAATTTGACAGCAATTTCAAGAAAATGAGCATGCTATACAAACAACACATTATATAATATTTATAATATATTTACATTTCTATGATGGCAATAGAGTGTTGCCACAAACCAATTTTACAGCAGCTTTTACGGCAGCACGGCTGATTGGGAATATTGTATAAGTCAGACACCAAATATCCAAATATGAATCAAATAGTGACTAATAAATATTCAAATTTGGTATTCGTTTCAGCTCTTGGTAACTTTAGCCCAGAAACCTAACCGCTCGGCAGGTTACTAAATATTCCCAAGCGACAACAACGCAGATGTTTACAGCATCAAAATCAATTTACCTCACTCCTATCAGGAGAGCTAGATGTTTTGAGAAGTTTATTGGAAATTATGTCCTTTCAGTCGGTAACCATGACAGTTGCAGTATCTGCTTGCTGTATTCTCTATTATGTGTGGATTATTTAGTGACATGACACTAGAACGAACAATACATCCATCGAGAAAAACACAAAGCATGAATTTATAGGATTTTGCATCATGCCTTAGGCCGATTACAGTTCAGTGTATGGTACATAACACCGTGGTTCACCTGACATTACGTACAGTATCAACATCATGTATAATTGTTTAAAAACTGCCCATTATTTCAGAGTATGGAATGGCGCATGATACCAACAGTCGTACAGCAAAATCTTTGTAAGCTGTGGTGGTCCTGTAGTAGAAAGTCAGATATTCAAGCTGATGACAGTGGTTCAAAACTTGTCGGAGGTTGGCTTATACTTGACTACGTGTCAAAATTACCAAATGTTTGACATCCAACAGCCAATGATTAATAAATCAATGTGCTCTAAAGGTGTCTTAAAAAAAAAAAAATCCCAATATTAAAGGGGCATGCTCATAATTGTACATGGTGGCAGTCCTCCAGAAATACCTGTATTGCATTTAAAAGAGTATATCCACAATTATATACACATAACAAATTAAAAGAAATTGAAGGAATATACGATGAGAAAAGGTCAGACCTAAAAAGGTAGGTCATTGCGACAAAGCGTATAGCAACTGAACTGGGGTGGGTGAAGAAGGAGGTCTTGCCCCCTTCCCGTGGAAGGTGAACTCAGGAAATTTACCTTTAAAAAAGTGCATTCTGTTGCATTTTGAGGACAGAAATTGTGCATTTTAAAAAAAGAAATAATATCAACAAGTGTCAAAATCAACTCACAGAAGACAGAAAACCACCAATTGGCTGGAAATTCTCATCCCCGTTACTACCAGAAGAAACTGACAGCTAATGCCATGAACTGAAAAAGGTTTCACTGAGGGATCGATCCTATGCTCCATCAGATCTTAAAGAGTTTCAATTTCGTACTAAGATACTTGCTGCCATGTTCCATAAAGAACTTTTATATAAATGCATTGCACATCCTCCTAATCCCAAGGGCACACAAAGCAATACATGCTGTATCCCACAAAAAACAGTCAAACCTTCAATTTACCTAGATATTTGCCACTTACACATAGTTATCAAAACATAATAAATATATTTTGAGAGCTGACTGCAAAAAACAATTATATCCATTTTATCAATTTTCTCCCATTTAGAATCAGCACAGAATCAAAGGTCTTGAACATGTCATTTTGCATACTGAGGACAGCCTATATAAAAAAGATCCTGAATTATAAAAAGGTTCTGATTTTACATGACACTTTTAACTTTAAAATTCATTTTTCTCAAAAGTACTATTTTGGACATAACTGTTTTTTTTGCAGTCATCGCTCACTTTGATCAAAATGTAACTGTATTTATAATCAATATGAAATTGTTATTATCCACTTTATAATAATTATCTGATTAATTTATTATCTGTTAATTAAAACTGACAAAAAGCAGCTGCATTGAGTGAATGTCCCTCAAAGCTGGAATGCATTTTTAATAAAGAAAATAGATAATTATCTTAATTACTTTATTAACTCTCAAATAAAAACCAAAAGAAATCATTTACTGTTTCTGTCTCAGACTTCTATTTTAAGAAAATTAGCCAGAGTGGTCTAGTTGCAGGACATCAGATTATCAAGCCAAAGACAGCGGTTCAAAACCGGTTGCAGGCTGGCTCAAACTTTCACATATACAGACTACATGTGAAAATAACCAAGTGTTTCACATCCAATAACAGATGATTAATAAATGCTGCTAATCAGAAAAAGGTGCCTATGTGGAAGTATCAGGTTTCTTCCAAAGACCATGAGTCACAAAATACCATGTAAAAAAAAAAAGAACAGCTACTGATTAACTAAAGTGCTAGGGTTTGGTTAAACAACATTTCTTCTTTAATTTCATGGCTCCTTGATTGGTGATTAACAGTGTTCTAATATTAAAATACATTTTAATGGTACAATACACATTTTAATGATACCATTGACAACAATGTTACACATCTTCATAAACTTTTAACCTGATTCACTTTGTAAATATTCTGACATTAATTTACGTGATTAAACTGCATGTAGTCATGAATTCAAATAGGAATACATAATAACTGCATTAAACTGAGTATCAACTTGGGTCTAAAGTTCAGTAAAAGTGTAAACGTATCTTATTATGAATTCAGTGCAAGCGTAACCAAAGACTTATTATTAAGATTATCATAACTCAAGTTTACAGTCTCTTTAGGAATGTATTTATTTAATGTTTAAATACAGAGTCACTGCCTTGGTGATTATGTCAACGTGCGCGGCAAGTAGGAAAATGACAATACCTACAACTCCAGTCACATAGTACAGCAAACTTTATTAGCTCAACTCGCAAAACATCAAATTCCCATACTTTGAAGAGGTTTCTATAATAAACAGCAACTAATTCATGTCCCACGCTTGCAACTCCATAGCAACACAGCACAACCTTTGTGGATTTTTCAATAGATGTTCAACGAGCTGAGATCCGTCTTTTTAGCATGTTTATCATGCTAGGCTATAATCTCAAACCTATTACAGCACTCTGTGTTTTTGTGAAATCTTGTGGACCTGAAAAGGCTTTCAAATGATATAACAAATATATATCTAAAACTTCGGTGCATATCGAGACCTTAAACAATCAGAAAAGCGGGACCTGGCGACCTGTTGCTAGGTGTCTCCAATATTAAATGGCATAATATTCTGCTGGTCCTAAAAAAAAATGTGTCAGCGACTTAGCAACGACGTGACAAACGTGCAGCAATCGTATGGCGTGAAAACAAGAACATATAGTTATACTAAGCAGTAAACAGACTATAAAATTGTTAATTTGCCAGTGTTAAACACAGCTGAAAGCTTAATACAGGATACATGACATTAATGAGTAGGAAATATACATACCATCAAGGTATGTTCAATACACATAGGTGATGTACCGACCCGAATCAGATAAAGATTCTTTTTCGTTTAACTACACCACTCGAGCACAGTGATTCATTAATTACCAGGTATTAGATGTCAAACTTTTGTTAATTTTGGCATGTAGTCATCAGTTGTTGTTTTATTGGTTTGTTTTCGTTTAACTACACCATTAGAGCACACTGCTTTATTAATTACCAGGTATTAGATGTCAAACTTTTGTTAATTTTGGCATGTAATCATCAGCTGTTGTTTTATTGGTTTGTTTTTGTTTAACGACACCACTAGATGACATTGATTTATTAATTGGATGTTTGACATTGATTTATTAATTGGATGTCAAACATTTGGTTATGTTGACACATAGTCAAGTGTGAGCCAGCCCCCAACGGGTTTTGAACCACTGTCATCAGCTTGATAGTCCAACATTCTACTGCTGGACCACTGAGGCTCACTTGTAATGATGAGAGCAAAGTAAGGGATATTTTATATGCACTTTCCATCAGACGGGACAGTGCTCACCATGCAATGTGCGTGCTCATTTGTAACAAATAAAATGTGTGTTTTTTCCGATAAAGACCTATCGAAACATATCTACAAGTAGATGTAATCAGAAAGGTGGAAACTTTTTATTATTTTACATTAACAGTTCATCTCTTATAAAAATAAACATACAGGATGACCAGTGAAAACAAAGGGAATATGATGGGAGATAATTAATATTTTTAGGAATTAAATAACACAGTTTTTACTAAAATTATACTAGGATGACCAGTGAAAACAAAGGAAATATGATAGGAGATAATTAATATTTTTAGGAATTAAATAACACAGTTTTTACTAAAATTATACTAGGATTTTAACATGTTTGATTTCGAAAGATGTTCAAAATTACAGTACAGTGTTGTTTTAGTAATTTCTCAATGGATTGTTTCATGTTGGCAGGCATGAATTTAGAGTCGGAAGTTATGTAAATCTCACACCTTAATTACACTTTATATACTGTTAAAAAAAAAAGTATTTTTAATCAGTATTTTTTTTTGAAAAAAGTGTGTGCAATTTACCTGTTATAGCAAGTGCTGAGTCTTAGGTAGTTTGGTGAAGCATGTAATATTTTGGGATATATCATTTTTAACAAATTATTTAAAAGATTGTTTTATTTAAGGAGACCATTATTCTCAGCACATTGATTTATAATCATCCACTACTAAATGTCAAACACTTGGTAATTCTGACATAATCATTAGAGGACATTCATTTATAATCATCCACTACTAAATGTCAAACACTTGGTAATTCTGACATAATCATTAGAGGACACTTGCTACATTTTTTTCATTAGCAGCAAGCGATGTTTTATATGCACTTTTCTACAAACAGAACAACACATGATGGTCTTTGGTATATCAGTCATGGGGCACTGGTTGAGAATGAAAAAAAAAAACAATCAGGAAATAAGTCACTGAGAGGGTTTGATCCTGTGACCAAAGCACATCAGATGAATTCTCTACCAACTAAGCTAGTGGTAAACAATACACTCTTTAAACTGACCCAGTTATCAAAAAATCTATTGTATCTACATGTACACATATCACATTGTTACAACTCGTTTTTTTATTTCAGACAATGTACAATGTATACATATTTGCATAACAAAAAACATGAATTTCCTTTTATTTACTAATATAACATTTTTTTTACCAGCCAAGGCCATAGCATTAATAATACTTCCCATTTATTGGTAAATACAGACCTTTAGCAACTAAATGTAAACACATATCAAGCACTAAGGCACAAAGAATGTAAAACAATAAATACAAAAAAAAAGTTCCATTTAAATAACTGAGAAAATTATGTCGATATAAATATACATTGAAAAAAAAAATATTGCATAGATAAAACGATATTTTAAGAAACATTAAGACATGTAATAAATTTTCAACTGCTTTTGTAAATGTATGTCACCGAGAATAAAAGAATAAAAAACTTTTTTTTTTAAATAACACCACCAGAGCACATTGAGTTATTAATCATCGGCTATTGGATGTCAAACATTTGGTAACTTCCACACATAGTCAGTGTGAACCAGCATCCAAAAAGATTTTGTACCACTTTCTTTAGCTTAAGAGTCCAAAGTAAAGTTTGTTTCATTTAACGAAGCCTCTAGAGAACATTGATTTTTATCTTATCATCGGCTATTGGACGTCAATCATATGTTCATTCTGACATATGTATTTAGAGGAAACTAACTGATGCTATACAGGCTACTCTTTTCTGATATATGCATCGTCCCACAGACAGAGCAGCAGATAACAAGGCCTTTGGTGAACCAGTTGTGGATCACTGGTTGGAACGGAAAATAGTTCAAAATGCAAATGGGTCTTGAGAGTCCAATGCCCTACCACTAGACTACTGAGGCTCACAGGTTCAGGATTAGCTACAACCAAATTGCAATGAAAAAAACCCTAAAATTGTGGCTGAAGGGGGTTTCATATACCCTCTCCCCACCCCCAGAACTTCTTTCTACATCTGCTTAGGGGGATCACTCCTACACAATTACAAACTGTACAAAGAAGGATTTTTTTTAATTTAGTAAAAATAAAATGTTTACATAACAAAGGATTCATCCATTTTTTTCATTATTTTCAAAATGTATTCTTTTTCTGGACCCTCTCCATACCCCCCAAAAAAGTGTACAAACGGAAAAGGAAAACATTTATGATTTCCCTGCTGGGTTCCAGGTGTTTTATTAATTAAATAGTATTTTCGTCATTTTTTATTATTTTGAAAAGCGTACATGTCCCTTTAACCATCCACCCCCCCCCAAAGTATGCTAGTGAAAATGATGGGAAAAATGGATGACCCCTAACATGTATATTTGTGTATACATTTACTTCCTCTTGGTACAAAAATTATAAAACATAAATTACTAAAGATATTATGTTGAGAATTTTGAGAAAAATTTAAATGTGTGAGAAAAGTTTGGTTTTTCTCTTGTAAATTTACTTTTTTTTTTTAAATAGACACGGATGTTTATCATGCAAACAGCTGAGAAATAACTTTCAATATTCTGAAAACTTTTAACAGATTTAGAAATTTCTTTTGCTTATTTTGACAATTTTCAATATTTACGCAGTGAACAGGCCACTCGCATCCCAGTACATACAACAAACAATGAAAGCGAGTTTCCTGAACAAATTGTCAGGAACGGCACAATCTCAACTTTAAAGCACAGAAAGAATCTAAAAAAAATTACAAATATTTAAACTGACAAACGATTGTGTATATTTAGAACAAATAAAAAATACCACATAATAGACAAATGTCATATTCCTGTTGATCACACATTCTAAAATATTCAACAAAAAAAAGTAAAACGAACATTGTTTTGACATTCCTGTAGCTATTAGCTGGACGGATAATGCAGAGGTATAGGTACTGGGTCAGATATGTGTCTATGCATCTCGCCAACTGCTCAAAACACAAAATCTATGTGGTCTGAGTGACATGAACATATATGAGCGTGAATATATTTCACATGTGAAGAAATAGACAAAAGTGTCAGTTTCAACATTATTTTGCATACACCATACACCATGCCCATTAAATAAAGCAGAGTCAGTTTATTACTGTATATTCCCTATTTAATGCCCCCTCTCTAATTAACACTCACCATCCCAGGCATTTTGCAAAATAAAAATGACTTACCCCAGTATAGATTGTGCTGTAATATCCAAAGTATTTAATGAATGCGGACACCAGTAATCTGTTTTGCAGAAAATATTTAACAGTAAAAACATGGTTTCAAACTACTGTGAATTTAATCAATTCAAAATTAGCAAAATGTAATGCCCCTAGGGGCATTAAATTGGAAATATGCGGTAAATGTACTTTATCAAGCAACTAGACAATTTAGAGGTGAAGCATGGGTGAGACATTTGCATCACGATTAACACTGGCGTTATTAATTAGCTCTTATTTATTTTATTAAACTGGAAATAATGTGTGATAAATATATATTATAATATACATGTACTATCTTGAAAATGACATCTTCAAACTATTTGAACAATTTACTAGCAATCAAGTAATGAATCATTTTCAAGTGCTGAAATTGATGTAATTCTTCTCCGTTTTCATTATATCCATCTGTCCATACCATCTATTCTATTTATTTTATCCTGTTTATTTTCACTTCCTTTCATCCCATCTATTCAATCAATAAATATCTACCCATCCAACCTTAACCATTCTTCCATATATTTGTCCATCCATACATGTATGTTTGTTTATCGAGCCAATGGTGACAGAATAGTTTTAGTCATATATGACTCCTAACTTGACTCATCTCAGGTACCAACACTGCCATTTTAATATGCTTAGGATATAAACAATTTTTTTTATAATAATAGTTCTGTAACACACAGAAGATGCACACAGATGAAACTAGTATTTTTAAAAAGAGCGGACGGTTGAGCCCCAGAGCATCACTCTCGAACTGATGACAGTGGTTCAAAACCCATTGGAGGCTGGCTCACACTTGACATGTCAAAATAACTAATGGCCGATTTCTAGTCGACAGTTCAACCTCGATTCTTAGTTCAAAGAATGGGTTGAACTGTAGATCATGGCTGAATTGTCAACGAGAAACTGGGCCTAAATGTTTGACATCCAATAGCCGATGTGCTCTAGTGGTGTTGTTAAACAAAACAAACCAAAGAGAAATACAAAAAAGAGGAGCGGGTGGTACCTTTTAATAATAATTATTATCATCAACATCATCATTGTTATCATAATAATTAAAAGGCACTGCCTGCTCCTCATAAAAAAATGCCAGTTTCATTAGTTTGAACATGTATCTTGCAGTTTGGGCTATTTTTCATTCCAAACAGTGGTCCACAACTGGTTCATCACAGGTCATGTTATGTGCTGTTCTGCTTGTGGGATGGTGCATATAAAAGACCCCTTGCAGCTTATTGGAAAGAGTAGCCTATGTGGCATCAGTGTGTTTCCTATAAATAAATATGTCAGAATGGCCATATGATTGACATCCAATAGCTGATGATAAGATAAAAATCAATGTGCTCGAGAGGCGTGGTTAAATAAAACAAACTTTACTTTAGTTTTGTGCTTAGCATATTCATGAGTGTTAACAGAAAATTTTCCAGAGACAGAAAGGCAAACGAGAGAGCTTAGCAACAATCAAAATGTAACTGGTATTATATTTCTAAAAGACGGAATTCCATCTGAAGACGGAAATTTGACATCCATGCATATTAAAATAAAAATTAAAATGTACTGCTCGCTCCTTGTACTTTAGGGAAGAAAATAAAATAAACTTAATCTAATTTTAGTGTTTATTTAGCCTACTGCCCATCCTCAGATATTTGTCAAAGAAAACTGACTGCCAACCGAACAAGATGCTTTATCTACATATTTATTTCTGTGTGTTTTCTCACAATATTTAAACCTTCATTACTTTGTCCAGAAGTGTAAAAAACAAATGCTAAGTCTAGAGTGCATTCTGACACACAAACAAAACATGCAGCAGTCAACTTCGATGTTTGGCCACCCCAGTGTAAGATAATTTTTTACTCGATAACAATTTGTTGCTGTGACACAAACTTACGAAAAAAAATAAAGGAAAGAAAACCACTCCCTGTTAAATCATTTAACTAATTAAATATTGAAATTCACCTAATTGTATTCCTATAGTGCATAAATTCAAAAATAAAATAACAATAAATATAAAAAAAAAAAAAATCTCGATGTGTGAAAGTAAAATGTATTGGTACAAATGTAAAATACAAACCTGGAAAAAAAATATCTTTATTTATTAAACTGAAACTGACTTTTAATAATTTATTCATGATTAATGTCTTAATATCAATACTTTAGGACATTTTCCAAGCAACATGTAAGATGAAATTTGGCATTAAAGTTACTACATGTTTTATATAAAATGCTATAAAAATACTAACATTTTAACTGTCTTACAATATAAATTGTAATACAATATAAGATAATCAATACTTTTTTTTAACAACATCACAAAAGCATATTGATTTATTAATTGTTGGTTATTGGATGTCAAATATTTGGTTATTTTGACACATAGTCAAGTGTAAGCCAGCCTCCAAGAGGTTTGAACCACTGTCATCAGCTTGAAAGTCCAGTGTTCTACCACTGTACCACAGAGGCTCGTAAAATGATCAATACATTCAATTAAAAAGCTTCTTTTCTCAACACACTGGAGCCATTGGTGTAGTATTAAGCTGTCATATTCACAGCTGGTATGTAATAGGATCAAATCTCAGTTGAAGTATGGAATTTTTAATCTCCATGATAGCTCCAACCCACCATGACTGCTCGGCAAGGCTCAATTGGTAGGTGATCAAAAAAAAAGTTAAAGTTTGTTTTATTTAACGACGCCTCTAGAGCACATTGATTTTTATCTGATCATTGGCTATTGGACGTCATACAT
>JAULBS010029059.1:0-10384 GCA_032355785.1 Symmetromphalus regularis
ACTCACTCACTCACTCACTCACTCACTCACTCACTCACTCACTCACTCACTCACTCACTCACTCACTCACTCACCCATTCATCCATCCATCCATCCATCCATCCATCCATCCATCCATCCATCCATCCATCCATCCATCCATCCATCATACTTTTTAGATGAATAGTTCATCATCATACCCCCATGTCTGCTCCCCTGGTGTGAGATAATGATGTTGATAAAGGCCGGTCTGACATGTGTAAAATCACTACTACATTAACACCACGTCCATTCCCCGGAGAGGCAGTGGGCGCTGGAGAGGAAGTTTGTTGTCTTCATCATGCAGATCAAAGGGAGATGCTAGTTAAACATGACACTCGCAGCTATATACTACATTTACTCCTGTTCGTTTGTTTTGGACATGTAGATATTTCAATGGTCAGATCATTATTAACATATGTTTGTGCTGTGGTGATTTTTAATACATTTTAAAGTTTATTAACTGACCTCCTTCCCTAGAAGCACACGTAAAAAACTATTGGGGAACATTTTAAAGAGACAAAATCTTTGTACGTTACATTATAAAAGATTTCTTTCAGTAGGAATGTTTCAACCGCTGTGGTCCTTTTTTAATAGCACCAGCTCATCTGTCATTAGGAAGGTATGTTATATAAGGTCCATCGTTTTGCTAATGGGAATGTTTTAGCAGCTATTACTCTTTTTAATGGTATATTTTGACCTATCTTTGGAAAAGTTCATGTAAAAGATCTCTCTTTGCTAATTGGACAGTTTTAACAGCTGTTATTCTTTTTTTAATGGTATATTTCCTCCTATTTTTGGAAAAAATCATGTAAAAGATCTCTTTCTAATGGGAATAGTTCAGCAACTATAGTTCTTTTTCTTTAGTATATACGGTACTATCCTATCTTTGGGAAGGTGTTTATAAAAGATTCCTTTTGTCAGTAGGAATAATTGAGTAGCTCTTCTATTCTTTTTCTGTAGCATGTGCCGTCTTGTCTTTGGGAAGGTGTAGGTTTTAATAAAAAGTAAAGTAAAATTTGTTTTATTTAACGACGCCTCTAGAGCACATTGACTTTTATCTTATCATTGGATATTGGACGTCAATCATATGGTTACCAAGATATTTTATTTAGAGGAAACCCACTGCCACCACATAGGCTACTCTTTCCAATAAGCAGCAAGGGTTCTTTTGTATGCACCATCCCACAGATAGGACAGCACATACCATGGCCTTTGATGAACCAGTTGTGGACCACTGGTTGGAAAGGAAAATAGCCCAAGCTGCAGATGGGTTCACTGAGAAGGATCGATCCGACACCGCTCTACTGTTTGAGGTGTAGGTTTTAATAATAAGTCCCTTTCTGTTAATGGCAGTATTTGAGCAGTTTGTTTGAAAAATTGTTTACATTGTGGTTAGAAAAGAATATTTGTATACAGAGCTTCTCTTTTAAGAGGTAACAAAATTACCAACAAGTTGTAGAAATTACTTCTTTTTTTTATATGAAGTAAAGAATGAACTATTTCTAGTTACTTTAAGTCTGCTAACAACCAATTGGTCCTATTTAGTGAATTGGGAGTGTCGTATGATAATAATCATCCTTTCTACAAATAACTATAAAAATTAGTTGAACTTTCAAGATGAACTGTCTATAGAGATGTTCATTTGAATGAGTTGACACAATGGCTTATTCTCTTCTTCTGCGTTTTATTTCCTCCATTCAGAATTGGGTGTGAATGCAGGGAGATGTGTACTGTAGACTTTCAATCAACACACAAGAACAGCCATACAAACATACCTACCTCCTCTATCCCTACTCCAGATTGTGGAGGATAGTCGGGGCCAGGGTGATAAAGGCTGGGGTGATGGAACCATTCACCAATTACCCAGGGAGTATGTACAGAAAGCCTTTCAAGAAGGAAGCCTTTGATGGGAATAGCATAACATTATATGTGCTGAAGTGGGATAAAAACAGTCTCTAGAGAATTCAATTGACAGAGAGAATCAGTATATGTCACAGGGATGAAAGCTGTTAGGTAATGAGTTCAAGTCTTATCAAAGGCAATATGGGAATTGTCAAAAATCCCAGGGGGATACATCCCCTCCAATTTTTGGACAGGGGGATGCCTATATAATATTTTCCCCCACTTTTTGCTTCAAAAACTTGAAATAAAATGCCCAAATAATAAGTTTTTCCAATATTTCTCCTTGTGATATCAATGTAACACTTAGCTATGTGGTCTTAGCGCAAATATACCGAAGTACACAGACAGTTTATTATAGTTTGAGGGTTTTAGTTGGAAAAGGCATTAAAAAAATATAGGATTTTCAAAAAAGAATGGGGGGGCATACCTCCTCCACTCCCTCCGGCTCCTCTCTCCCCCCCCCCACTTCCAGGAAGTGATTGTCGCCATTGTGCTGAGGTTATTGGACTGATTCCTCTTAGTGTATTTTCCATACCAGCCAGTGGTCTTCAACTGGTGTTTTTTAAAGCTGTGGTTTATGTTCTACTATGATCTCCATTGTTTTAAAGTTAACCAAGCTAAATAAATAAGTGTTAAAATTTACTAATTTTTGTAAGAATACTATTGAAATTCTTTGAGTTTTTCTACGTCATGACTACCAAGGGAAATAACTGTTGTAAAAATGATATGACATGAATAATCTCTTTATAAAATTGGGATAACAATATTTGATATCTAATGTTTTGAAGTTAACTAAGCTAAATAAATAAGTGTTAAAATTGGCTAGTTTTACTAAGAATATGATTGCAATTCTTTGAGTTTATCTACTTCATGACTACTAAGGGAAAAAACTCTTGTAAAAATGATATGACATGAATAACCTCTTTACAAAATTGGGTCAAAAAATATTTAGAATTCAATTTACACGTCAAACAGCTATTCCTGTTATGCGTTGTTATCCGTGCATCAAAGAATATAGTCAGGTTGCAGTTTTTTCTCATTATTATGACACCTGCATAATAGTTTGTGCACAGATGATTGACAAAATGACGTGCCTGTGTAACTTTATCTTAAAGTGATTCCAATTGCAGATCAAAACACGTTTTAATGGAATTTAAAACATTTTTTTTTTTATGAATTCATCAAAAGATGTAAACCACAATATGACCCCCAGTAGCTATTTATTTTTGTGTTGGGTGGGGGTCGTTAAACCAATATTAAATAATAAATATAAATAATATACAAAATGTTGTAGTTGAATTACACTGTTAGATAGCCTACTGATACCATTAATTTTATAGAAACTATATTTTCAGAAAATATGTTGTACAAACCATATCTGAAATTGTGTGGTTTACAAATAAAATACACTTTGCTGAGATCATGTGATTGTCTTATTTTAGGCCAGAATTATTTTATTTGTTTCATGAACCTGCCGACTCTATATCTTTCTAAATTAAAATAAAATTAAAAGTGAAAATTCACACATATTTTATTTCCGCTGACTGTCCTGAAGGCTAGAAAAGAAAAAAGAAAAAAACCCTACACCATTGCTGGATCAAAAATTAAACAAAAACATTAAATTTACACTTTGAAGTTGAATAATTTCTTTTCATATGGGGTGAATATAGAAGTATGCAGGCATATGACCAGTTAAATTAGAAAAACTGGTAAAATTAATTTTACACCAAATTTTATTTTCTTCTCTTTTTAGAAACTTCAAATAAATAAAACGTTGATCTTACATGTACATGCACGTTCCAGCCAGTGGTCCATAGCTTATTGGCAGCAGCAGGTTTCTTCTAAAGAGATATGTCAGAATGACCATATGATTGACGTCCAATAGCCGATGATAAGATAAAAATCAATGTGCTCTAGAGGCGTTGTTAAATAAAACAAACTTTATTAGTACATGCATTAGAAAGTGGCTAAAGTAAGAACTAAAATGGAAGCCAGTAATGGATCACTGTTCGGTGCAAGTTGTGTACACCAATGATGGAGTCTTGTGAAGCACTCGGTCTAGGTTGGAGCCGATAATGAGATTAAAAATATCATTCCTCGACTGAGATTTGATCCCAGTACCTACGACCCATGAGTCCAATAGCTTAACCACTGCACCACCCAGGCTGGTATTGGTGCAATCACTACATCATTAGGGCCAGTTTTTGTTTCACACTGATCCTACTTTAGGCATTCATTAAAGGACAACTAGATTTTTGTACAAAGACTTTCACACGTACAAACACCATAACAAAGTGCTGTCCATAATGTTTTAAATCAATTTGGATTACAAAACAATATCTTAGCTGTAATTTCGTTTCACCACAGTATACAGACCACTCAGTTATCTTTATTTAGTTTACTGTAATTAGCTTAGCTGTAATTTCATTTCACCACAGTATTCAGACCACTCAGTCATCTTTATTTAGTTTACTAAACACACCGGTATGTTTTCAATGACCAGTTGACTCAACCTTTAACACCTAGCAACTCCAGATGTTGTTTGTTTGCATGGTTAAATTTGTTAAACAAACTGCAAGTTACCTGCTCTTTTGTTTTCTGATGTGACTGTTTGTTTATTGATTGGTTTAGACTTTCACATTGGCAACATTTACAACTGTTTGTTTATTGATTGGTTTAGACTTTCACATTGGTAACTTACAATTTATCAATCTGTTCTGCCTGTAGATCTCACAGTTAGGGGAAATGTAACAATTATTTAACAAATGATTTGTGTTTTGTCTTACAACTTTTTAATGTCAAAGGATGTGCATACCCATGATACAGATGACTGATGGCTCATATCAAAAGATTTGTATTATGTCGCATGGTTGTTTTTTTTAGGATTTTTTAATTAGTGTTCATATGATTGACAAAATGGCGTGCCTGCGTAACTTTATCTTAAAGTGATTCCAAATGCAGATCAAAACACGTTTCAATGGAATTTAAAACAAGTTTTTTTAATGAATTCATAAAAAAAATATGGACCACAGTATGACATCCAATAGCTGATATAATATTTTGGAAAAGAAATCAGAAATCACAATTGTCCAAAAATAGTGAATAAAAAATTAAAATATGTGTTTGGTAACATTATAGAAAATTAAAATATTGTTAAAAAAAAAAAAAATAATAATAATAATTTTTAAATAAAATAAAATAAAAATAAATAATATATATATATATAATATATATAAAATAAATAAACAAATAAAACATAAATAAATAAAGGGAATAGGAAATAGGACATTTTATTATTATATTAAAAGAATCATCCAGGTGTTTTTTTCATAAAATCACTTGGAGGTAAACAAAATTAACTTTGTAATATACAGAGTCAATCAAAACAAGAAATCATTTAAAAGTGCTGCACTTGGACTTACTTTGCATAGCTTTTTTCTTCTTTGAAATAATCAATATTTCAATATTTAAATGAAATTTAAAACAATAGGTAGAATAAAGTTGCAGTCAAGAATCTTTGCAAAACTTATAAATTAAAAACTTGTCTGCATGTATATAAGCATAAATTAAAAACTTGTCTTCATGTATATAAAAATACAAAAGATCTCCAACATAAACAGTCATAGTTCTTAATAGAAAGGCTATCTCTAAACTTGAAATCAATACTTTTTTTTTGTGTTCTTATCTCAGATATTCTTCTCACCTCGTCTTAAAAAATTTCCATTTACAAAACATGTTTAAAAAGAAAGTTTTTTTTTTGGTTGGCTACACAGACAATAGACTGGTTCATCAGTTGAAGAAACGAGATCAGTATTATACTACCCCGGTCTAGCTTATCTACCCTTGAAATCTTGCTGATAATAGACAACCTTTGAATAAAATGTGACTCTTCTTTTAGCTTAGCTGATTCATTCAGAGAGATTTTACAGATTTATCAAAGTCTGAAATCAAATCAGCCATGAAAGCCATAATTTATGACATTTTATCGGGGTGTTTTAGCTCCAGTCCGCCCCTTTCTCAACTTAGGAGACCGGACTCCCTGGGTCACGCTAGAAGAAGATCCATCAGAGGAGGCACGGGGATCAGTTCATGCTTGTTTATACTCAAAACTGTTCAAATTATAAATTCCTGTCCCATCACAGAGTAAAACTAGATCAATAAAAAAAAGCTACGAAGATCAATTTAATCTAATTATAAAAAGATTTAAATACTTCTGGTGTGCTCCACAGTTCAACTTGATGTCCACTTGCCAGTTTTATGCTACAGGCATTTGTCGCGACAACAGAAGACAAAGATAACATAGACCAAACTAATGAGCAAGAAGTGCTGGGTTCCAATCTGAACCGTGGTCAGTAAATCAGGCCAAATGGTCAGTTTGATTGTCCACGCTAAACCGCCTTAACTGCAACACCTGCTTTACTCGACAGTCTTGGGATGTTTGTCACCAATTTTCTCCGACGTTCCTCATTAATCAGATGCCAGTGCCTTCCTGACTCCCCATGTGTTACAAACCAGCCCAGGTTCATTCAGGTTTCTGTGAGATTCTCCTAGCCTGTGATACACTCGCAGCAAGTGTGTTTCACAGGCTGCAGCAAGAGCTCTACACAGGCTGGGTTGTAAGACTATCGCAGTGTGTTGAGGAGACAGAGAGAGAGAGAGAGAGCTTGGTACTTAATCCATGCGTAGCCGTCTGCTTGCCAGTTCTCATGTGGAGCTGTGAGTGCTCAACAAGCCTTGCTCTATTACTTGTTACTTGTACATACAGGACAGTGCGTTCACTGTTCTCTCGGATATACATATTTGGGATACTCCCTACATTTGCGGCATGTCAGACTATCGATTTCCCAAGTTCGATTGGTAAGAAATATTTAATTTTTTTTTTTAATGGATTTTTTTTTATCTTTTTTTTTAAAATTCATTTCTTTTAGTTGTTTTGTCATTCATTCCAGTCAGGTTTAAAACATTTATATACTCATTTATAACAGTATAATTTACTCCAGTATCACTTATTCCAGTGTCATTCAATCGAGAGAGGTTTTTAAAATTGATTTTCTCATTTATACCAGGTTTTAAAAACTTTCTTTCCTCTTTTATTCCAGTATAATTTATTCCAGTCAGGTTTTAAAAAAATTTATACTCATTTATACCCGGTTATTAAACATTTATTTGTTTCAGTATTTGTTTTTCATTTATTAACTAATTCATTCCAGTATAATTTATTCCAGTATAATTTATTCCAGTATCATTTATTACAGTATCATTTATTACAGTATCATTCATTCCAGTCAGGTTTTAAAAAATGTATTAACTCATTCATTCCAGTATACATTTTTGGTTTTCATGTAGCTACCCATTTGTTTATTCATCTATTCCAATATTTATTTCCTTTACATATTTATTTATTCCAGAGGATTTATTTACTTTATATATTAAATTATTTAAAACAAAAAGTCTTTATCATCCACTTCTATAAAAACTACAGGGAAAATTAAAAGATTACTTTGATAAAACTCGACTTTTCATCTATATATTACAGACTTTTTCAAGAGTATACTCAGTTATTCCAATGTTATTGTTTTTCTTCTCAGTTTATTTACTTTTATTGCAGTGGATTTTTTCCATTTATTTACTTTTATTGCAGTGGATTTTTTCCATTTATTTACTTTTATTGCAATGGATTTTTTCCATTTATTTACTTTTATTGCAGTAGAATTTTTTAATTTATATATACTCATGTATTGCAATGTTGTTGATTTTTTTCCATTTATTTACTTTTATTGCAGTGGATTTTTTTCATTTATATACTCATGTATTGCAACGTTATTGTTTTTTCCATTTATTTACTAATTTATTTCAGTTTTGCTTTTACTTTACTCATTTATTCCAATGTCAATTTTTTCATTTATTTACTCATATATTTCTGGTTTTTTCTTCTTTTGATGTTTGTTCAGACTTTTCCAACTGCATTCTGCACTTGTCTTATATTTTTTTTTCTCACTTTTGTTTTTATAGTCTCAATTTTATTTTGATAGTGCTGGTTTTGTTATGTTTTCTCCGTTTGATGTCTCGATAAGCTTTTACACTCAAGTTCAGTGTTAATAAACTTCTAATTTAGAGAGTTCCATTTGTAAGAGTTGCATCACAGACTACTACTGAAAGCTATTTTCAGTCAAAATGTGAAGTCGAAAGATTTGGTATGCCGTTGTTTATTTTAAAAAATAATATTTATCTTTTTTTTAATTGAATTCTAAAATTCTTTACAGAATTTTCTTTAATAAAACTTTTTTTCTTCAGTGTGGATTTAGAGTAGTTTTAATACTGAAGATTTATGATGATTGGAATAATCAAATATTAAAATTTTCATTATATTTTCTTTAATTAAACCTTTTTCTTTATCAAACAAGGTATTTGTGTTACTTTTATGATGATTGGAAAATTTTTATTCTAAAATTCTTCACAAAATTCTCTTTAATAAACTTTTTTCTTTATTATACAAATAAAGTTTTTGTTTTACTTTTTAACACTAAAGACTTATCCTTTATTTACTGCTTGGAATACATGAATTGTAAGATTCCTTACACAATTTCTTTTAAGAAAACTTTTTTTGTGGTACATTGTACAATAAAAGTATTTATTTTACCTTTCAACACAAAACATTTTCATGGTTGAAATGTTTGCTTTTGGACAGGTGATTTTCACAAGTGACAGGTGCAGACATTTTTTTACTTCTGACAGGTTAAATAAATGTCTACATTTTCATGTCATCATGAGACCATTTGGTCTCACTTATATTGGGTTGTAGATTGCACAGCTTTTATAACAAAATTGGAACATGTAGAAAAGTACATTTTAACAGATATTCATATATCAGCTTATGAAAGATAAGTCTTTTTCTCATTCTTTTTACTTTGAAAATGTAACCTGCACTCTTTCTATATTAAGGTAAAAAATATTTTTAACAATTTAACATAAAAATGTATATCAATTTTACATAAGATATCTATAACAATTTTTATGTATTAATTTAAATGTAAAAAAAATATATCTTTCTCATATTAACATAAAATATTTTAAAGAATTTGACATAAAAATGTATATCAATTTTACATAAGATACATGTATCTATAACAATTTTATATATTAAATGTTAAAAAAATATATCTTTCTCATATTAACGTGTAAAATATTTTTAACAATTTGACATAAAAATGTATATCAATTTTGCATAAGGTATCTATAACATTTTTATCTTTTAAGTTAAATGTAAAAAAAAAATACAACTATTTTATATGTTAAAGTTTCTTCAACAATTTAAATTGTTTCATAATTTTAATTATATTTATAAAATATGACTATATCTGTAAAAAAATTATATCGAAGAGGTGTCACATATAATTCACATAAAACATTGAAAATGACTATGTAAAATTTCTGTGATACATATTTGGGCATCTGTTTATCAAAAATGTTATCAATATATACATATTATATTAAACTGAAAGCAAAGTGAGCTTTGTTAGTTTTAGATTATTTATTTTATTTTAATGATGAAATGATAGTTTTACTATATTTGAATAGCCGAAAATATAATCACAAATATCCACACTGATAGGATACACATGGTTTCTAAAAACATTCACGATTCCATTAGTCACAAATATCATGATATATCTAGATCAGACTCTCAAGCTGAAGACAGTGGTTCAAAACCCATTGGAGGCTGGCTCACACTTGACTGTGTCAGAACTACCAATTTTTTTACATTGAACCCCCTCCTCCCCCCCAAAAAAAAATCTCCTACCAAACAAACTTATATATCTCTGAGATGAAGAGGCCTTGAGCCTAAATGTTGAAACAATGTGCTCTTATTACCAATAAAATCAGAAAACTCAATAAAATAATTTTGCCATTTTCCCTCATTTTCATTTTTCACAGTCATGGTCACATTTATTAATAATTACATAAGCCACATCATTGAGATAGTGCCTCGTGCAGTCGAGTAGTGATAACTGGTGTCATAATGGTTTATTTTCTGCCACGCTGTCACCTGTTACGTTGACTAATGTTCTCTAACTGTTTGTCTTGGAGTAATGATTCGCTGAAAGCCGGAGATCAGTGGATGAGACATCTCTATTCAAACATCATTGTCAATCATTTATTTGGAGTAAACTGAAATAATCCCTTTGTTTTCTGTGTTATCTCATGGTAAATATTAATGGATGGTGCTCGTTATGTAATATTGATCATCTCGGAAAAATCAAGTGTTTCTTGTGTGCATGATGGTTGTTCTGCTTAAGAATTCTGCAACAACAGTATGTTACTTGTCACATGGGTTTGTGGAGAGAAATTAAATTATGACAGGTGTCACCATTAATTTTTTTTTTTTTTTTTTTAATTTAATTTTTTTTTGTATATATTAAAATATATTTTATTTCATATTAATCATACAAAAAAATTAATG
>JAULBS010029070.1:0-10383 GCA_032355785.1 Symmetromphalus regularis
AATTTTAAATATAAACATTTGATTTGTCCATAGAAATACTTCATTCAACTACTTACATAACCACCGCATCTCGCTTAATATTAATATTTTAAAAATAATGAATTATGCTCACGGACAAATAAATCATAAACCATAAACTCTACTTGGAATTCCCTATACCATGGTTCAAGTAAAACGTCTTGCTTGATATAAAAGCGATGTCTAGTATCACAAATGCATGTAAGTTTCATTCGTAATTAATATTTAGAGCACAAAGTCCCTTAAATTCCGTGGGACTGTGCCTTTAATACTACTTTTTCGACAATATCATTTTAGGATTTATACACACAGGACCGTTGAGAGTGGCGTACCGTAGATACCAGCGGGGGCTGGGTGCTGCTCAGGGCCTCCTGATGACATGAGACCAATATAATGTTTTACAGGCCATTGGGCATCCACATGCCTCAGGGCACTTGCCCATGCTGAGACCCCCCCCCCCCCTCCACTTTCAGAGGGCATGCATACACACCTTAACTTTATTATTGCAAAATTATTGAAAATACATGTATTAAAGCTAGGCTAGGGCGATAGTGTAACATTAGTTTTTATTACATCATAAATATTTCAGTTTTTAAATTCAATCACCTATATACAATAGACCCGTAACCCCTTTTTAATATTAAATATGAACTGTAACATCCAAATTGTTTCCTAAAAAGGTGTTGTATTTTATAAATAAAAATATTTAATTATTGAAATGTCAAGTTTTCAATTTGTTTTATTTTGAAAGAAGTGGACCAAAAGTTCAAATTTCCTGACCTGCTCCAAGAGGCAGTTGTACCAGTCTATAACTCCAACAGATGCAAGATGTTCCCTGGATACAGGCCACTCATAACACAGAACATGGTGTGCGCAGGATACAATTCAGGGAAGGTGGACACATGTACAGTAAGTACAAGCGATAGGAAACTATTTTGTTTCTACAAATAAATACTAGTATATAAATACATGCATTCCTTTAACAAATTTCTGAGAAGACAATCACTTACATTAAATAACATTATATGAGGAAAATATAGTTTTCTTCGAATAAATATGTAAGTACGTGCATTCCTTTTAACAAATTTCCGAGAAGCCAGTCACCTTACATTAACTAAGATTAATGTTTTAAAAAATGTATACAGATTATATATAATTGATAGTCTATCAGTTTTGTGTTTTCTATCTTTATAGGCAGACAGTGGTGGTCCTCTTCAGTGTAAACATGGGGAAAGGTGGTATGTAATAGGTAAGCAATATTTTCAAATAACGTGGGGAAAGGTGGTATGTAATAGGTAAGCAATATTTTCACATAACATGGGAAAGGTGGTGTGTAATAGGTAAGCAATATTTTCAAATAACGTGGGGAAAGGTGGTATGTAATAGGTAAGCAATATTTTCAAATAACATTGGGAAAGGTGATGTGTAATAGGTAAGCAATATTTTCAAATAACATTGGGAAAGCTGATGTGTAATAAGTAAGCAATATTTTCAAATAACATGGGGAAAGGTGGTGTGTAATATGTAAGCAATATTTTCAAATAACACGTGGAAAGGTGGTATGTAATAGGTAAGCAATATTTTCACTTAACATGGGTAAAGGTGGTATGTAATAAGTAAGCAATATTTTCACTTAACAGGTAAAGATGCTATGCTATGTCACTTAAAGGCAGTCCCATGGAATTTAAGAGGCTTTGTGATCTAAATATTGATTATGAATGAAACTTACATGCATTTGTTATACTAGATCTCGTTTTTATGTCATGCAAGACATTTTAACTGAACCATGGTATAGAGAATTCCATGTTGAGTCGAACAATTTTTTTCACATTTAAAAATTTCAAATGTTATTAAAAAAAATATTGAGAAGTTTTAAAATGACGGCTAAGGGGGGAATACCCATCACGTTACTTGAAATGTATACGTCACACCTTCAACAGAAAAAAAACACATTATTTTGTTTTCGATTTATTTGTCCGTGAGCATAATTCATTATTAATTTTAAAATATTGATAATAAGCGAGATGCGGTGATTATGGAAGTAGTTGAATGAAGTATTTCTATGTTCAAATCAAATGATTATATTTGAAATTAAATCTTTGTTTGGAAATTAATTAGGTCAAGAGTCCATGGGAGTATGCGTTATGCATTTAACATGGAGAAAGTTGGTATGCAATAGGCAAGTAATATTGTCACTTAAGATGGGGAAGATGGTATGCAATAGGCAGTAATATTTTCACTTTAATTAACACTATTATCAGTAAGTTTTAAACCAAGTGAATTTATTGTTTACAGGAACCACTTCATGGGGAGATGCTGGTGAGAATGGATGTGCCGAAGCCATGAAGCCTGGAGTCTACACTAAAGTGTCCAACTACCTTGAGTGGATTCAGACAACGGTCTATGAGGAGTACATCATGGGATTTGATGTCGAATCACAATAACAATCACACTTGAATGCCCATTCACACTGGCCACTAGCATGTGAAACTAAACAATTACTGCTCACAAACATGTTTAACAATTGTAAAGAAAACATGATATCTGTATCAACTTGACTAAAGAAAATATATCAGAACCATAGTCTTCTATTAGTTACTTAAAATTATCATATGAATAGCTGATTCTAATGCTGACTAATTCCATCAGCTCTAAGTTTTGAGAAAACAAGAAAAAACTGCTCTGTTTCTTTCATACGGTATCCACAATTTTTTTTTTTTCACTCAATGGTTCATAACCACTCTTGTAACTGACATAATGAATGGTAATTAAAAAATTTGGTAATTACAGCAGGTCATGGAGTTGCATCATTATCAGAATAAGAGATAGCAGTATAGTTAGATGAACTGAAATGGAAAATATGTTTCTCACATTAGTCAATTTTGCCTAACCAAATAACTAAACAATAAATGTATTTCATACGACATTCCAGACATTTATATCTAATTAAATACCTAACATATTCTGAATTAGAAGAAATGTAGAATGTCAACAAAACCCCTCAAAATAAATATGTTACATATTTCAATACAATGGTAATTATATAGACAGCTAGCTATACTGAAACTAATATAATATTGCTAACTCAATTTGGTTTTTAATGTGGGTTGTGACATTGTTATATCTAGGTATCCATATGAATAATGTTGTTTACACACTAGGTTACATACATTTTGACCAGCATGCTATTTTTTACATTTACATATTTTAGAACACTTGCAGTAAACAGGAGAGATCTAGTGCAAGAAGACCATTAATAGTATAGAAGCAACATTTCACTTTCAGTGATAACACAATATATAAATATATTACATATTGACACAGAGAACACAATATAGAGAGGGATGATGACTCTACATACAGTGTGAAGTGAAACTGTAATCTTGTGTTGGTGTCAACGGGCTGTACTTCAATTTCAACAATCTTAACAATGACTCAGACAGCATGCAGGAACTATAGTCATCAACATGGCTTGTGTATTGTGTCTCATAATGGTGGACTCTCCCAGACATGGGGAATATTCCCTGCATATCTATTAAAGCTTTTGAAATCTCACATATTGTTTGTTATGATGAAACACAAAGTATTCCTTTGTAAATACTAGTGTCACAATAACCAGCATCATATTTCATTTTGTCATATAAACTCTGAAGTCAGTTTAGAACTTGGTTCAGGTATTTACCCAGGCTTTATATGATACTGAACATCAGCCCTTTCCCAAAGGCAAATGTCACTGAAAATTCCCAATTTCTGGACTCTAAATTCCCAAATTGGTTAATAAATATAATATTACAATTACATCAATTCAATGTTTTGAAAAAACTTCCCAATTATGATTAAAATCATGCTAATTTTCCCAATTCCTTCAGCCAGAGGACACTAGTGAAAAATCCTGGATAAATCCCTTTGGTTTGTTAGCCAAATACATTTAGTAATTTAGTATCTTTTTAAACTTACATGTATTTTATGCCCTAAATATATGCATCCAAAAACCTCAGAAAAACAGCAGTTGTGATCTGTCATTATTTTTTTCTTAGGTTTGAAGGTAATATATGATTTTTTTCAAACTGTAATAGACAAATAAAAAATGACTGGTTCACAGTTTATTATATCCAGTAAACAGGACCATCATTCTACTTCAGTACAAATATTCCAAAATAGGGTTTAAGATTTTGACTGTCCGGTTACTGACAGCAATAAATCACCAGTAGCTAAAGAATAAAGGGGAATCCCATTCATTAAATAAGTCAATTTGATTAAAATCTTCCAGAAAATTCGGGCAGTTAAAATAAACCATTCTGCCAATGATGCATTTAAAATGAAATATGCACCAGAATATTATCATACGAGATGTTGAATTCATTATATTGTATACAGTAAATTAGTCAGTGAAATGAATTATATATAAAACACTATCAACAACTTTAAAGGGTCAATGCACACCAATTTGTTTACACTGATTATAATGAAAATTAGCCACATATAACAGGTCCTAGTTTTGAATGACCCAGAGAAGAAAACAGAATTAATCATGTTTACAAGATATCAACGTAAACACTTCGTATTTTGTGAAGAATGTACTATGCCATGTTGTCGCTTTGATAAAATTAATGTAGAACTGTTCCATGACTGTTTGTTCATGTTTAAAATCGGTGTGTATGGTTTTCCAAGTGAACCACATCTTCTACTGAGTTGTCTGCCCTTAGACACACTCTCATTCTCCCACTGAAAGAATCCACAACCAGAATTCCGGTCACCGCTGCGTCCTTGTCCACAAGAGAAAAAAAATCTGCCTACATTTGGTCCTGGTGACTGCACCAAGCGTCTCTTTGCCCGTCTGCCACATTTACAGAGAGGTGGGGTACACTTCATGGCTGATGTGATGATGTGTGGAGTTGTGTAACCAGGTTTATTAACTAGTGGTGTAGTCGTGGCTCTTGGTGTTTTAAATGTACATTTCTTGGCTGATGTGATCAGCATGTTTTGAGGAGTAGTGGAACAAAATTTATTTACTAATGGTATAGTCGTGGTACTTGGTGTTTTAAAGGTACACTTCTTTTCTGATGAATTTGATACACTGTGTGGAGTTGTTGAACTGGACTGATTAACTGCCAGTTTATTCACATAACTTGGACTTTTAAATATAGGTATAGAGGAATGATTTTGAATATTGGTTGTTTCCTGTGATCTCTGAAGTGGTGTTTGTAATCCTGGTGAAATTATAGAAGTGACAGATTTTGAAACCACAGCACTGGTAAACTGCTTTATGACTGGTATGTTTTCACCAAGTGAAACTGTGCTCATGTTGTTACTTCTCATACTCAAGCCAGGCTTAACGGCAGACGTCTGGACACAAACAGAAATGCAAGACGACTGTACAGGGTTAGATTCATTACAACAAATACTATCTTTCTTTGGAGATCTGATACAACATATTTTAGCTTTAAGTGTTTCCATTTTGCAGTCTGAAGACCTGTTCACTGGTAATGATCTTTTGAGTTGGACAGATGGCTTTGTGTTTTTCACTGTATCACTCTGGTTGACTGCTGGAGATATACTGTTTGGTTTGCTGGCTACTGGTACAGACCGTTTCTGTTTTGGAATCATGTTCTCAGTATCTTTAGATAAAGGAACCATTTCTGGTCTCCCAGATGGTGACTGAAAAACAGTTGTAACTTCTACAATCAACAATAATAGAAAAAAAGGAAAGAAAGAATTTCATGGAAAATACTAAATTTATTTTCCAAACAAATAAAATATCACAGAACTGCTAAAACAACAACAAAACTTGATATTTAAAATACTACACACTGTCAGGTAATCTTGACATACACTGATACAGTCATTAAAACATGTCAGCCTATAAAGGGCTGTTCAATGATTATGTAATGCAAAATATGTTACAAAGTAGTCCATGACTAATTCGGTATGTGGGAAGGTGCATATAAAAGACACCTTGCTGGTAATCAAAGAGTAGCTTGTGTGATGATAGAGGTTTCTTGTATCAACAATGTATCACAAATACTGTACTTTTGACCTCTACATGTAACAGCTGGTGATCAACTAATGTAGTGGGGTGTCGTTAACCAGACTTTACTTTCCTTCATTAGTCAAATTAAGACGTTACTTTTATGCTCTTCCATTGTTTTCTCCAATGAACTCAACAAAACACTTATGCTCTGCTCAAAATTTCTTTGTCATATTGATTGACTGATATTCTATATGCATTTCCCCCATGAAGAGAACAGCTCGTACCACAGCCTTTGCTAACCTTGTTATAAAGAACAAGTGTGTTATATTTCATAGATTTTTCTCAACTGATCTCACATAATTACATCGTCTTTGTTAAGCAAACCAGATACCATACTGTAACTTAAAATGGATATACCAATCATGAAATAGTGGCTTCACCTAACATTACACACATGTCTTATACTTAGTTCTGATATAATTGTCAATGAATGGTCAAGAACTGCTTGTACGTAAGAGCTGTGGCACAATATTGCATGTTTTCTTTTTATCAAGTCCTGCACGTCATATGATCATACCGGTTTGATGGTCTTCGTTATCAACAGGATGCAGCCATCTTTGATCATTCTCCACGCCAGTCGAGCTGTGTTTCTCGCATCACACAAACCTGAAGTAAAACAGTACAATGTGATGACAAGATAAACCTGAAAAATTCCATCAAATAAATAATAGAACATCTAAGTCAAAACAACGTGAACTTAAAATCAAAATGGAGGAGTATTTTGTTAATTGTTAAAATCTGACACACAAAATAAACTCTGTTCAGTAGACATGATCAATGATAAATACTGAAAACAAATTACCGTAGGAAAAATAAATTAATAAAACTTAAACATTGGGAGGTGTTTTTTTCCGATACAAGTATTATTCATAGTAACTGTTATAAATGGAGTATTCCAGACACACCTGAATGTTCTCTGCCTTCAAATTCAATACCCACGTCCTGCAGAGCTCCATTAAGACCCTGTGGCTTCCGGTTGTAGAACTTCTGATAGAAAACATTTATTCGACACTTTTAATAGCTTTATCATTTTAAAATTATAAAATCAACTGTTGTTCAACTAATTAATTTTACTACAAAACAAACAGAGCCAAACCTGCTCTATCATTCATCTTTACCATGTTGCCATATTTCTATTCTCACAAGTTAACTGAACTAAAACCATAATGATACTATTTACCAGCCAACTATCTTATGTTATCACTGTTTGTTACTGTCTTATCTCTTGTATGGTTGCTCAAAACAGGACTGATAGTTACATAAACTGAGGATTCTACAATAGTTATAAAACTCATTTACTACAAACACAATTTTAAAATTCATGTCAGATGTCTTGTTTTGATCACCAATATTTCAATAAACTGAAACCAACCCGATATGTTGCTCTTAGATCTATCCAGCTGTTGAAATGTGGAGGTTTACTGATTTGTTTCCTTCGACATTCATACTGAAGACAAACACCAAGATCCCAATCTGAAAACACACAGAGAAAAACATGATCAATAAAACAGATAACAAATGTTGCATTAAAATTGCGTTCATAACAATTCTGAATCCAGTAGAATATAACACTCACAAAATGCAACATATATAGTGCAGAATTTTCAGGTAAAAACCAAAAGCACAAAAAGAATCTCCATTTACAGATCTATAAATAGGTCCCGACCAATCTAGTAAGACCTTCCGAGTCTTATAGCATTAGCGGATCCAGGGGTTCTGCCCCCTCTTTTCTCATATCTTTTTATTTTTAAAATATATTTTGTGAATGGAATGCCGTCAAAATTAGCTATTTTCCCCCAGTCCTATTCACCCATCACATTTATTATGACCCCCCATTTCTGAAATCCCGCATCTGCACCTGTATGGTTGAGGAAACCTGTCAGACTCGTAGCTATAAAAGTAAAGCATCATACATCTTTTATCAAAAACCAGACTTTCAGACTCATCTAAACATTAAGTTCTAATATATAGGCATTAATTGTCTCTATTTCAACTGCCAATACTATATGCATGTATAACTGACACAATATTAAACAATGAATATCAAGGTAGCACTATTAGTTATAAAACAGTACCTGACCATGTCACAATAGTTGTCAAGCCACTAGCTGCTCGATTATCTGTCACAGAAAATGTGATGCCCTTTTCTTCCTGCAGCCGGTTAACCCAGTGTTGAAACTTTCTCAGACAGAGTGACACCGGTATGCCCTGTTCAACCTGCTCCTAGCATACAGAAACCACAAAATATTAATAGGGGGAGTGTTATTTACTTTTTAATCAAATACCCATGTAAAATATCGAGACTGTCTGTTTGAGTAAGAAAATAACCTCTTTTTTTTATCAAATGGTACATTCTACCCCCCTTCTTCCATTGTCGATATCATTATGTATCACTATTTAGTGTAAATTTTAATGAAAGTGGGTGTACACCTCCCCATAGAACATTGCACAGACCAAGTAACGAGACTTTCCAATACACTGATAAAAGTAATACATAGTTGGAGACCATCAAACTCATGTGCTATAAAATTTAAGCATTCTGTGTCATTCTACTGAGTATTGATTACTGGTCACAGTGACCTAATTGTGCTACATTTCTCTGTGATGTGTAAATGAATGCAATTCTTGACCTACTTGTGTAATTCCAGTAAGCTGCTTACAGAAGTCGCTCAGAACTGGGTGTTCACACGGCTGTATGTAATGCTGAAATTCTCTTTCAATCACCCCAGTTCTAGTGTTCAGCAGAACACAGGGAAATTCAACTGAAACACATAAAAGGCTAAATATTAACATTCACAAAGAATGGGGTTCACACAGCTGTATGAACTGTGAGATTCAGACCAAGTTATTCCTGCCACAAAGTCCAAGGGTTATTAATCTAACAATAGTAATATTCCAGTTATTGTGCTGAGCATAACACAGGGAAATACCAACGAAACAAATATATGGCATTTAGTTATTATCAAAAGTTAGATATTCATAGAAAATAAAAAATAATGTTGTATCCAATATGTGTTGATATACAGTCATAAGACAGTGTTAGCCAAATGATTATTTAATAAAACAAATCGTCTAGCAAAATAAAACAGAAAGGAATATTTGTTTATTCAGCAGCTATTATGTATCAAACATACAATATTTGTGACACATTCTACAGAAGAAACCCACAATAGCCACATAGGGTACTCTCTATGATTAACAGCAATGGTTTTTTCATAAGAATTTCACTACAATACAATACATATTACAGTCTTTGTTACATCAGTTATAGACAACAGACTGGAATGACAAATATCCAATGACCTGTTGGACTTTAGGTGGATGTTCTAACTCTGAGCTATACGATGTCCCACATGACTTGCAAATTAAATGATGTTATTGAATTTAATCTGACCACAATGAAACAACAAATTAAATATTCATACTTATTTCTTGTGTTTTATACTTGCAGTCGTTCCAACATGTCGACTCAAAATCAAGCACAATCAAGTAGGAGAAGAATTGATCTGAAAAAAATAAAAGCAAATTTTTACAAAGCATTGAAAAGATAAGTGCCACTTTTTGAAACTGCAAAATGAATTTGTTATAAGATTAAAAAAGAAAAGTCATCAAACTTTACGTCTTTAGTGTCAAATAAAACAAATCTAGGAGAAACTATGCTTTCTTATGAGCCATTCCTTATTAACTAATAAATATTTTATTTCATTACTTTTAATAATGAGCAGAACAAATTTACATTTTCCTGAGTAACAACCAATGAATACTGACTTGAATGATTGGTATTCTTTGCATCTCCTGGACGTACATGTAAAGTGTTTGAAAATGATCTCTTCCTTAAAAATCCAAGTTCTCTATAAACAAAACAATATATAATTTACATGTAT
This sequence comes from Symmetromphalus regularis, assembly GCA_032355785.1. NCBI lineage: Eukaryota > Metazoa > Mollusca > Gastropoda > Neomphalida > Neomphalidae > Symmetromphalus > Symmetromphalus regularis. Next base: position 9,934 of record JAULBS010029070.1, read on the forward strand.
ATATATTAGCATAATTTACAAATACATATCTTATAAGATATTAGATGAAACTTCACAAGTCAAATCCTTAAAAATCCAAGTTCTCTATAAACAAAACAATATATAATTTACATGCAGAGATTTCCCCAGAGCATTAAGGCAGCACGGCCCGTGCTCCCTCACCTCATCAAGTAAGCGTCTTCATGTCTGGTAAGTGCCTTAACTCAAGTACCGTGTCGACTTAATTTGCGAAGTGCAAGGTGTGATATAGACTCCAAAAAAATAAAGTTGTAAAATTTGACTGTCTCTAGCACATACAGTCAACACTTCCGTAAAATATCTCCCCAATAGGCTACTTCTCATGGCGAGAGTCCAGTTAATCTTGTTTTAATCATTGTTCTTCAAGAGTATGGGCTATTGAATGGGATCACCTAATAATCGACTGAGACATGCTTGCACTAAACAGATTTG
>JAULBS010029081.1:0-10383 GCA_032355785.1 Symmetromphalus regularis
GTTTCGTGTCTCCTACTAACCTCTGTCCTGGACAGACAGCACAGGAACCTGAGTTGTGTGCCCAGGACAGTGTGCTTAAACCTTAATTGGATATAAGCACAAAAACAAGTACAACCACCAGTAAAGATTCACCCTTCGCATAATCAGCCCCGGTAGTGCAGTGGTTAAGCTATTGGACTCGTGGCTGGTTGGTGTGTTGTATTTAATTTCATGCTTATATCCAATTAAGGTTCAAGCATGCTGTCCTGGGCACTCAGCTCATATAGTACATATCGTGGTCTTTGATAAACCAGTTGTAGACCACTGGTCTTGTGGCTGGAGTGCTCCCCAAACCTCAGTGAGTATACTACTTGCTCCGATCAGTGGTCCACGACTGGTTTATCAAAGGCTGTGGTATGTGCTAGTCTGTCTGTGGGATAGTGCATATAAAAGATCCCTTTTGGTTTATCGACAAGAGTAGTCGCATTAGTGTGGTGGCAGCAGGTTTCATCTCTCCTACTAACACTAACCTTTGTCCTGGACAGACAGCACAGGAAGCTGAGTTGTGTGCTCAGGATAGCGTGCTTGAACCTGAATTTGATATACATGTAAGCATGATAATTGGATGTAACCAACCAAACCTTGGAATACATTGTAATATATATGTATTAATATTTGAGAGATAGCACCATATGGTATTGTAGTTGTTGTCTAACATACCCTCTTCCTTTCCCGATTAGGAAATATACATGTAGTTTTAAAGTCACCTTAAATCATTATTGTATAGTGTTAAATTATATAAGGATCAGATATTTATATTTAAAAATCCTACCATCACTGAAGATAAAATAATTTAATTTAAAAGTTACGAGAATTGTTAAAAATAATTTCCCATTTAAAACAAAGAGTTTAATTTATATAATTTCATTTAAAAAAAAATGCTTATGAAACATTTTTATTATTTCCAAAATTATTATCCTTTTCACCTAATAGACTGGCTTCAGAATGAGCTAAGTGCCACCCGGAGCCGACATTATGTAGACTGGTATTTTTTCATTCCTTATTATATATGTACACAAAAAAAGTTTGGTAATCAGGGATCTGGTGCTGCCTTTGCAAAATATAGGGGTCAAAACCTGGCCCACTCCCTGAGAAAAGCGTTATATCACTTAGCTCATTCAGAAGCTGGTCTATAAGGGCCATTCAACAGTTACTTAATGCTGAAAAAGAAGGGGAGGGGAGGAGGTTATGGAATAAGTTACGTTTGCATTTAAAATACATGTGACCAGTCCCTGATAGCATAGTTGTTAAGCTGTCGGACAAATGGCTTGTAAGTATTGGGATCAAATCTCAGTTGAGATATGGGATTTTTAATCTTGATACCATCTCCAACCCAGAGTGAGTGCTTTGCAAAGGCTCAGGGGGTAGGTATAAGCCACTTGCACTGATCATTAAAATGATATGTGCTGTCCAGTCTGAGAAAACACAAACGGTCCCTTGCTAATAATCAGAATGTGACGGCAGGTTTCCTCTAAAGACCATGAGTTACAAAACACCATATGCCAGGCACCTAATAGCTGCTGAATAAACAATGTGCTGGGGTGTCTTTAAACAACCACGCCTTTCCTTTTTAAAATACATGTTTATATTCATATTAGGGTGGGGTCTTTTTCAAGCTGTTGACAGTGGTTCAAAACCCATTGGAGTCTGGCCAACCCTTGACTATGTGTCAAAATAACCAAATGTTTGATATCCAATAGCAGATGATTAATAAATCAATGTGCTACAGTGGTGTCATTAAATAAAAGAAACCAAAATTCATAATTGTTCAATAACTTGCTACTTTGTTTGAAACTGAAGTTGTTCACGAACAACCTTGTTCAAATGTAACTTTATATATTGTGTTACTCGTGTAACTGGTTTTGTGCAGGTGATATACACTGTTATGATGTTTTACATTTCACGGTAAGCCACTTGGATTTCTCTCTTTAATGTTTTTAAGACCTTTTATCCAAATATTTTCCAAAACAGCGCCGGAAACTGATGAAATGTCTCCATCTGGCAAACACACATAACATACAAATGCATCCACGCGTATGGTTTTAATTTAAGAAAGGTTTGTTCCGAATTATAACCACATGTTTAGCCCAGACTTTTGCCAGTTTTATGAAGAAGATTTGCTGTTTATATATCTGCTTATTGTCTGTGACAATAAACAATTGTTGGGCAAATCGAATTAGTTGTACATCAATGTTGGTGTATTTGTAGCAGTATCTGCATCTGTTGATTTCTCCCGTATGTGGATAACATGGTGGCAGTCGTTCATTTTGGTGTTACTGTAACTGATCACTGTAGTATACAATGGCATGCCAAAAAATTTCTGTATTATTCATAATACAGGGTGTCCATAAAGTCTCTTTACAATATACAATTTAATTTTTTTATTACGAAAGCAAATGAATAGATAAATACATAAATAAATAGATAAATGGTACCTGAAAAACACAAATGCAATGTGATTAAAAAAAAAAAAATTGATAATCACTGCGTACATTGAACAAATCTGATAAAAACATCCCATCAATTGCCTTTGTAATAATTGTTTTAAATTGTAAAGAGACTTTATAGATGCCCTGTATAACTGTTCAAGGAGTAGAAATTAGCTTGGTGGTAGAGCATTGATTTTAACTGATGTGCAGTCATTCACTGAACACAGTGGTTCCCAAACTTTTTCAAGGTGCCGCCCCTTCACACACTCATACAAAGACACACTTTTTTCTTGGTATTAGGTATACTTCAAATTGAAAACAACAACTAATATAACACCATAAACACACGTATGCATTTGTTAAGCATATGTGTTCCTTGTGTCAAAGATTTTGTAAAAATAAAATAAAATTGTTATTTGGTTCTGATGCCACCCTGCTGTACCCTATCGCTCCCTTTTTTCCTAATAGTATATACATATACATGTATGTTAGTATAATAAAACTGTTTTGTTTGTTGCAGCTTGCTCAGCAGTATGTAAGGACACAGACAGAGATAGCTCTTCTCATGCAGAGAAAGTAAGTATTTTGTATTGTAAATCATATTTGTTAAAATACAAACATTTAAATCATACAGTCTAAGGCTAAAATTGAAAATCTCTTAAAAAAAAAAAATTCTGAGTAATGGGATGTATCTCAGAGGTAGAGTGTCTGCCTGAGATCTGTGGGTAATTAGATCAATCCCTTTTAGGGGACCTATTGGACATTCCTGCCAATGGTTCATTACTGGTATGCCAAATGGTTGTGTACTGTCCTATCTGTGAAGGTACATAAAAGACATTTGCTGCTATTGGAAGGAGTAACGCATATGACAGTAGCAGGTTTGAAATGTCAGTCAGGCACGGTTCCATGGGGGTGGGCACACCCGGTGCACACCTTGCCTAAATTTTGGGCAATGAACATTTTTCATGTAAAAAAAAAACTATCCGGGAATCGTGCATTTTTCACACGCAAGGTCGGGCTTCGCCCTTCAAAGTTGCACCCCCCCATTAACAATTGCTGGGACTGCCCCTGTCAGTATTAATTGGACTGAAACTGTAGCACTTAGAATGGTAGGAGGATGTGATAGAAAGTCTGGTGATAACTATTAATTATGTGGCGATCAGTGTCACGTTTACATTAAACAACCAGCCTCAATGGCGCAGTGGTTAAGCTGTCAGTCTCACGACTGGTACGTACTGGGATCAAATCTCAGTCGAGGCATAGGATTTTTAATCTCGATACTGGCTCTAACCCAGAGTGGCTGCTCCGTAAAGGCTCAATTGGTGGGTGAAAACCTCTTACACCGACCAGTGGTCCACAACTGGTTTATTAAAGGCTGTGGTATGTGCTGTCCTGTCTGTGAAAAAGCACATATAAAAGATCCCTTGCTACTAATTGGAAAGAGTAGCCAATGTGGTGGTAGCAGGTTTCATCTAAAGACCATGTGTTGCCAAATATCAAGTGTCAGACACCTAATAGCCGTGAATAACCTATGTGCTGGGGTGTCATTAAACAAACATTCCTTTCTTTTTTTCTTATAAACCAATCAGAAACTAAATTATTCCTCTAGGACCATTCTACATGTATAGTAGAAGTTTAAATGTTTGGTGTGGAGTGCATATTATATGAAACTTTTGAGACCACTAAAGATTGGAAAGTTTTATAATCATGTTCCCTGGTTTAGCTTGATATTTTAGTGTGACCACATCTCCTTTATTTCAAAGAATCTCCTTTATTTCAATTTTTATGATTCTGCTAGATCTCCTTTATTTCCCCTTTTTTGGGGACAAATTTCCTTTTTTAGAAAAATGGAGATCATCTGCATTTTTATGGGCTTATTTCCCATTGAATTATTGAATGTAATTGTATTCAAGTGACTTTTATACTTTTAAATTGAGATCCCTCTGTAATAAAACACTGGCTTATAAGGGTGTTTGTCTATTTTCCCATTCATGTCTATATTATTAGTGTATAGCTCTCCATCTATGATATAACAAGATACATGTAGATCTCCGCCAGTCCTTAGGTATTAAACGTTAGTCAGGTATGAATGATGATAAGAGTCTTCAAGATTAGCATCCTTGCCCATCTTCTTTATTTTCATTTCAAGTCTGTGGACACACTATCTGAATGAGTCAGATTCTGATTTGTACAGGATGCACTCTATGTAATATTTTCATTTCAAGTCTGTGGACACACTATCTGAATGAGTCAGATTCTGATTTGTACAGGATGCACTATATGTAATATTTTCATTTCAAGTCTGTGGACACACTATCTGAATGAGTCAGATTCTGATCTATACAGGATGCACTCTATATAATATTTTCATTTCAAGTCTGTGGACACACTATCTGAATGAGTCAGATTCTGATATATACAGGATGCACTCTATGTAATATGATTTGATTGTTGGTATTTGTGAAATGTTTCTCATTACATTATATACTGCAGCCAACCATGTTCTATTTCCTAAATTATTCTGTTTAAAAAATGCTGTACCCGATTTTTTATGGGTTGCTGTTGCTAAAAATGAGCACAGACGGATATTAAAATTACACAATTTGCACCATAAAAATATTTCTACTTTGAAAGTTATTCCCCTTTTATTTTTTATTCTACCTGCTTTAAAGGGAAAACATGAAAACAGTTTGATGAGCTTACTGAATGAGTTAGATTCTCAATGACAAAAGCAGATTTGCAGACAAGCATGGGCTGCGATCCACCGTTGGGCCAACCTGATGTTGCCAGTTAGTCTTTCAACAGACAAAAAGTTGTTTGTGGATTGGTTTTCTGCTAGAGGCATCAGTCGGTGGGATCACGAGTAAATGATGCGGACTATAGTATGTCATCATCATTGCCCTGTCGTCTTCATCTTCCCATCTTTTTATCACCCGTCATCTGCTGTTGTAGGTTATATTCAATTCACATATCACATTGCACAATAGATTCTTGATGCCAGTATTAAACATGTTGGCTTGCATGAGCAGGGGAAAAAATGAACTCATTTAAGGAATTGGGTTACACTTGCACCTCCCCAAAGGTCAAATGTGTACGAGTTTTGCAGATGTTTAAAGACCATTGTTGAAAAAGAGTACACTGTAAAGTGATTATTGTATGTTGGCAGTACTGCACGAGAGTGATCAGAGAAGTGCTTCTCATATTGGATCAAGCAGCATTATCTTCAGCTAGCATTATGTGCCAGGTTTCACTGGCTTCCATATATTTAATTTTTTTTAACAGCACCACTAAACCATATTGATTTTTTTTTTTTTTTTAACTCATTTATTGTCCCAGAAGCATTTTGGTAATGTCAGGGCATATTGATTTATTAATCATAAGCTACTGGATACGAAACATTTGGTAATAGTCATCAGAGGAAATTTGCTATATTTTTCCATTAACAGCAAGAGATCTTTTATATGCACCTTCCTGTGGACAAGACAGTATTTACTATGGTCTTTGCTATACTAGTGGTTGGGATGGGGGTTTCAATCTTATGACCAGAGCAATTCAGAAATGTCTCCGGCCTCTGTGGCGCAGTTAAGCTATCGGACTCGAGGCTAGTAGGTACTGAGATCAAATCTCAGTCGAGGCATGGAATTTTTAATCTCAGTATCGATTCCAACCCAGAGTGAGTGCTCCGCAAGGCTCAGTGGGTAGGTGTATATCACTTACACCGACCAGTGGTCCACAACTGGTTTAACAACGGCCGTGGTATGTGCTATTCTGTCTGTGGGCTAGTGCATGTAAAAGATCCCTTGCTGTTTATAGAAAAGCAGCAGATTTAGTGTCTCCTACTAACACTAACCTCTGTCCTGGACAGACAGCACAGGAACCTTAATTGCATATAAGCACAAAAATAAATACAACCACTATAACCAATGTCTGAATTTGGAAATATTCAAGAAAAGACAAGATTTCTATTTAATGGTTTGTGCCACAGGAGGTTTTAAAAAAAAGTTTTCCTTGGTCAGATGTAAAAAAAAACACCAAAACCACGTCATTGCCAGCATTTTATTTTTATTTCACTTTTCATGATTTTTAAGATTAGAATATTCATAAACCAAATAATAATAGTAATAAATAAAAACCTTATGTTTCTTTGGCATATTAAATTGTAGTCCCCATTATCACTGAACTATCATCACAGTTAAAATGTAAGTGATATTTGATTTAACTTTATATTTTGCAGACATGAGTTGATCAAGGAGTTTGAGCAAGAAGAGAAAGAATCGTTGAGCAGTTCAAGGGGACATCTAGCCGAGGAATACTCAAAACTCAGAGTAGAAAATGTAAGTATGGTATATCTGTTATCTGTTTATTTTCTTAGTATGTGCTTATGATGTGTGAAAACAATGGGGCAGGATATGCTTGACTTTTGTATACATCTAGTGTCACCACTGTTATGATACAAAAAAATTGTACTCCGTTTTGTTTTTTATTAGCCTGGTTATTTTGTCTGGTTTTTGAGGCATAAAAAGAAAAAACAAATTGCATTATCTTGTTAATTCTGAACATGCCATTATATCAGAAACAGATCTCTTTTTTTTATTGGGCCTTATATTAGAAAGTAAAATAAATTCTGTGGTTGGTTGCTTGTATTTATTTCCGTGCTTATATCTAATTAACTCTCTGGCATAACACGTACAGATATCAGTGTAGTCAGGTATCGACTATTTTTGTTTCCAAAATGTGGATGGAGCATCAGTTTAATTAATAAACTGCGCTATTTGGAGACGAGTAATAATGTTTTCGGAGAAGATTGGGAATTCCATTTCAGATAGGTTTTTCCACGATTCCATCCACATTTCCATTATCACGGAAAAGTATTGCCTCTACATGTTGTCTTATCGATAAGCAACAAGGGATCTTTTATATGGAATATCCCACAGACAGGATCTTTTATTTGGCCTTGTGGACCACTGGTCAGTGCTGAGCCTTGCGGAATATTCACTGTGGGTTGGAGCAGATACTGAGATTAAAAATCCCATGCCTCGACTGAGATTCAATCCCAGTACCTACCAGCCACGAGTCTGATAGCTTAATCACAGCGCCACCAGGCCCAGTTAATAAATTCTGTACTTACACGTGTGTACTCGTTGCCGAAATGCTGGTTCAAGTTGAGGGCAAACAAACAATGGTTTAATCTAAGCCTGAGTATGGTGACAACAGAACAGTCTAGTTTCTCATTGGCGGGTGATTCATGAAGGCTGCCACTTGATCCCAAGTCAACATCATATAAACTTACTAATTGTACTCTCCATGACATACAATTGCCATTTTAACCACTAATTTCATTAGCATCACAGACGAAAGAAAGATTATCAGTCAGATTCTCTCTATGATAATTGCCATATAACATTTAACTATTTACTTCAACTCTAATTAGGTTTCTTCATTCAACATAATGAAATATGTGTATTTACTGTAATCAAATTTTCTGAGTAACCCTAGTCTGCATATGTCTGTATGTGCTTGGATTTTGTTTATGTGATAGAACCATAACAAAAAAAAAACTAACTTTTTTTGAAGGGGGTGGGTTTGAAAAATAAATGGAAAAAAAGTATTTTAAAATTCTTTTGCGGAATATCCACTGAGTAAGTCTCTCTGTTTAGTGAATTCTCTGGACATTATAAAACTTACATTCTTGAGTTTCGACTCAAGCCCAGCCCAGTTGTTTTATTAATGTATATCACAAAATTAACGTGAGAAAGAAATTAATGCCTACAGATGGAGTGATTAATTCACCTTTTAATTTTACAATTAACATTATAAGCAAATGAGCAAGCAAAACTGACTGAAAAAAGACACACTTTAAGCTACATTATAATGGCTCAAGAACACATTGATTTATTGATCATTGGCTATTGGATGTCAAACATTTAGTAATTTCAACACGTTTTTCTTTTAACAGCATGGAATGTTTCATATGCACATTCCCACAGACAAAACAACACATACCATTGCCTTTGATATACAAGTCATGTGGTACTGTTTGGAACTGGGAAAGCCCAATCAAATAATGTGTCCACTAATAGGGTTTGATCCCATGACCAAAGCACCCCAGTTGAATGCTTTACCCACAGAGCCAGATCCAACCCTCTCTTCCCATATCACAATATATTAATTTCTTGGCACCCTAATTTCATGATTTACAGTATATCATTATAAGAACATGTCAATATATTTTATGACTTGTTTATTTTTGTCCCCGACATGTTTTAGCATTTGGAACCACCTCATCTGTTTGTTTCATTTGTTTGTTAGAGCATTTATTTATTAATCACTGGCTATTGGATGTCAAACCATTGGTAATTTTGATGCGTAGTCACGTGTGAGCCAGCCTCTAACAGGTTTTGAACCACGGTCTTCAGCTTGAGAGCCCTATGCCCTACCATTGGAGCACTGATGCTCACCCACCTCATGAGATTATATTCAGATTTTTTTTTTTAGTCTCACTCAAGCTGAGTAAAAAATTAAGTGCAACTAACAGGGGTGTAGATTAGCAGTTGCCCACCCACCCGTCTGGGATTCAGATCGAGTCGGGTGAGTTCAATATTGATAATCATCCACTGAGCTGGCCACCTCAGATTTCTCACAAGTGAACCACAAAACTAAACTCCAAACAGAGACCACGATCGAATCTCAGATTTCGTCTGCTACAGATGCCATTTTTCTCGGCTTGTTCGCACAAACGCAGTTTCCGGTCTTTCGCTCACCCATTCTTGTCACAGATTTTTGGGGGGCCTGTTGGAAAGTTGGGGGGCTGGTTAATTTTTCCATGTGACTGAAAAAGGTTAATGTACACCCCTGAACTACAAATTAAGAATGCTGCATCAGCCACAATCAAATCCATATCTAAACATAGATGTCTGCATATTGACTTTATCTTGGCTCCCTCAAGGATTATAAATGGTCTGTTTTATATTAATCTAGAAAAGTTCACAGTACATCACATTGGATTTATGTGCCATCAGATTGGGATGATTCAAAGGTTAATTTGTCAGCACAGACTCATCTCACCCTTGGTATATCAGAAAGTGGGAGGTCAATCATTGTAATTTAGATAATTGACATTAACCCAATAAGTAAATCCAAGCATATTGTCTGGTCACTACTGCTATATCATTTCCAATAACCAGTTGTGACAAATAAGGGAATTAGGGCTGTTAGTGACGAAATTAGATAGGTAAACGGACATCACCATTAGCTGGCATATTGACTATTGGTGGACTCACTCTATCAACTGATTTCCCCAGGCCGCTCTTCGTGGAGCAAAGCACAATGCAAAATATGGGTGTGAAATGATTTTTTTTTTAAAGTCAAAGACCTTTTGAGTTAGCAATTCTATTAAGCACCCACCTTAGTTATGCACTTCAAAATAAGTGTACAGTTTTGTTTTTGTTTAATGATGCCACTTGAACACATTATTTTTTAATCACTGGCTATTGGATCTCAAACATATGATGATTTTGACACATAGTCCAGTGTGAGCCAGCCTCAAGTGGGTTCTTGAGAGTCCAATATCCTACCACTGGACCTCTGAGACTCACACTAAAGTAGTGTCGGAAATAAAGTAAAAATGGTTTTCGTTGATTATTTCTCTCATATTAAACTGACATGTAAATATCTTGTAAATATGTATTTAACGACACTCTACCTAATTTAGTATTTACTTCTTTGGCTCACACTAAAGTAGTGTCGGAAATAAAATAAAAATGGTTTTCGTTGATTATTTCTCTCATATTAAACTGACATGTAGATATCTTGTAAATATGTATTTAACGACACTCTATCTAATTTAGTATTTACTTCTTTGGCTCACACTAAAGTAGTGTCGGAAATAAAATAAAAATGGTTTTCGTTGATTATT
>JAULBS010029092.1:0-10383 GCA_032355785.1 Symmetromphalus regularis
ATAGCATAAATACAAGCGGAGTACCAGTCTATGTGTCAGATCAAAAGTGACTCGCGATATTTGAATTAGCCATTTGGTGATTTCATAATGCAATGCATTCGCTAAATTTCATTTTAATTCGCATTTGGCAAATTGGCGAATGACAGCTTAAACCCTGGCTATTTATCTGTGTGGGGAAACGATTAACATGGTTTATTCATTTATTAATAAAATATATGTCTGTCTGTCTGTTATTTTATCGAGCAGAAACGCAAACAAATTAATAAACAACTTGTAGGTAGGTAATACTTGAAAAAAGGTTGCTCCACCAACTTTTCAAAGTTCAGAGTCCTGGTGACCACCTCAATTCTCAACAATGGTACATACATACATGTATATTTTCTGGAGGTGCACAATGACAATGTGTGGCATGATCTAAAGTCAAAACGCTTTATTCGGCAATCTCCGGTTACAATAGCTGGTCACTAAAATGCTGATTTCTGGTGCGTGATGTAATTCTAGGGACTATTTAGCAAGGAACAGTTCTACTGTAAGCAATAAAACTGCCACTGTTAATGTGTTATACATGTAGCAATGTGTAAGAGATAAGTTTTGTTTAAACTGAGAATTAAATTGTGCTAAAGTTGACTTCAAAATTGAAAAGGCTTAATTATAATTTTGAAATGAAGCAGACCGAAAAAAAAAGGAAAAATATGATCAAATGATTCAACATAAGATATACCTGAAGATTGATGAATTTCTTGAACATATTTGTAGTCTTGGCAAAATCAAGATTTCTCACAATGCAGCTAACAAAGTATGGACGAACTGTCATGACTTCTTGCTTCACTTGTATTATCATGCCATCATCACCAGGAAAATGCAGAATGCTAAAGAAATTCTTAGCCAGTTCATCCAAATCATCAGCTTTCTTCCCGGATTTCTTTTTTTTGCCTTTATCTTTTTTTCCCTTTTTCTCTCCACTCTGCTTTTGCAATGCATTTGCTAAGTATTCTATCACTGCTTTAGAATGGCATTGTTCAGTCAGTTTTCCAAGTCTACGGTCGGACAGTTTGTTACCAGTGAGAACCAGGTCTTTCAGTTTTGGACACTGACTGAGCTCTAGTGGAACATCTTTAATTTTGTTTTCAGACAAGTTCAGTATCGTCAAATGAACCAAATTTGAGATTTCAGTTGGTATCTCACAAATGACATTATTAGAAAAATTGATATCTGCTAAGTGGCACAAATTTTCACTTGTTATACCATCTGGAAAAGTTTCCAGCTGATTATGAGACAAATTAAGAATATGCAATGTGACGATTTGTGAAACATCTGGAAAACTTGACAGCTTATTCATGCTAGCATTTAACGACTGAAGTTCGACCATTTCTGATATCTCATCAGGAAAGGATTTGATCGCGTTACCCGAAACATCTAGCATTTTCAATTTTTTCAGTTTGCCAATATCGCTAGGCAAACATTTAATTTGATTGTTGCGCAACACAAGTGAACTCAAATTGGCAAGTGCACCCACAGATTCTGAAACCCACGTAAGACATGAGTTCGTGACCGCCAAGAAGTTTAGATTGACTAATTTGAAAATGTTGGGATCTAATCCGCGGCAGCTCTTAATCTTTTCGTTAATTTCACCCCCGTGCAAAGTTAATTCTCTGCGGTTTTCATTCTTGACAACAGCGACTTCTTCCCATATGTCCGCCATGCCTGTTAGCTTGGTTAACGGACAATCCAACCTTCACAAGTGCGCACCCCGGTTAATATTTTCCGCACGTTGTAAATTCTAAACGAACAATGCGCACCAATACGTTGAGGGTGTGGTTTTACATAAATGAAAAGAAGCAATTCATTTTAAAACAAATGAATATAATATTTTATCTCTATTACATTTTAATGTTGATAGTGTGCAGGTTACATCTAAATTAACAGAGGTTATCCTGTCGCTGTCCACATTCATACAATTTTGCCTACTTCGTATGTCAATTTGAGATGTCTTTGTATTAAAAAATGTGTTTCCAAATAAATCAACTATTGTGTTGTTAAATATGTATATTTGTAAATTTTGACAAATATTTGCACAATGGAAAAACACTAAATGGCACTTCTTTTATAAATATATAAAAGGAAAGGATTGTTTGTTTATTCAGTGGCTGTTAGGTGTTTTGTGATGTGGTCTTTATAGGAAAACCACTACCACCACATAGGCTACTCTCTCCAGTAAGCCGCAAGTGTTTTTATATGCTCTTTTCCACAGAAAGGACAGCACATACCATGGCCTTTGACAAACTAGTTGTGGATCACTGGTTAGTGCAAGTGGTATACATCTATCATTTAGCCTTTACAGAGCACTCACTCTGGGTTGGATCTGGTATGTAGATTAAAAATCCCAGTACCTAGCGGCTGTGAGTGACAGCTTATACACAGTGCCACTCGGGCCGGTTTGTAATAGTTTCTTTTATTTAACGACGCCTCTAGAAAACATTGATTTTTAATCTTTTCATCAGCTATTGGACATCAGTCATATGGTCATTCTGACATATCTATTTAGAGGAAACCCACTGCCACCACATAGGCCACTCTTTCCGATAAGCACTGTCCCACAGATAGGCCAGCACATACCACAGCCTTTGATGAACCAGTTGTGGACCATTGCATTATTTGGAATGTAAAATAGCCCAAACTGCAAATGGGTCCACTGAGAACGATCAATCCGATGACCAACCGGTTTACAGCCAGACCAATTTATAATAAGACTAAACTTAAATTTTAAGAAATTGTAGTACCAGTATATTAAAATAATATTTTACATTATAATTTATACACATAAAATTAATTAAACCACACTAATGTATAGAAACAAATCCAGTTTTAGAATAAATAAATACAGGAAAGACAGTAATACTGTCCAGCAATAATAAACTGCAGGTAAAATTAAAAAGCTTTATTTACACAATACAAGTTAGTGGTTGCATAATACAGCATGTATTAAATTAATATAAAAAACATGAAAGACTCTGTTAAATCAATTTAAATGAAATCTGACTATGTCATGATCATTGGAAGACATGTTTAGCTGTGATTTCACTCACCAGTTTATATACACGAATAATGTTGATGAAACTCAAGCCAAACTTTTTATTTTTTGTTTAGATTACATGATTTTGGCAGAAATGGAACGAAAATAAAATTCTATTTTGGGTATTTTATTTAATTTTTTATATGACCATATTAGAAGCAATGAATTTTGCAGGATAGAATAATTAATTAAAAATAAGTCATGCAAATTTACATATTTTTTTCATATACTATGTACATAAAGATCAATGCAGGCCCATAGCCAGGCCATGAAATCAACCAGGGTGAGAACATGATAATTTATAGTGACATTAGGGCTCTCAAGCCCAGTCTGGTTGGGATTTCGAAAAATCGAAAAAAAAGTTACCGGGGCGCTGGCTACAGCCATGCAATGTAATTTTTATAATCCCAACTCTAAGCAAAAAAAATCATTCTTCAATTTTCTGCAAGTTAAAATACATGTAATTTATAAGAATTTTTTTTTTTTTTTCATCTCTCTGGTCACTTTAGAATCCTGATTTGAAAATCTGTAATCCAAAATTTAAAAAACATGACCTTATTGTTGGTATTTGTATGATTTCATTGTTACTCTAAATGGCATACACAAGCACATCTTGTTCCACATTAGTGATTTTGTATGGGGTCCAGTTCTGGTGATGCCTTAAGCTATAAAAAGCTTGGAGAAATCTTGTTAAAAAGTTACACCAGAAGGTCTCAGAAAGGTGCGTACCAAAACAGAACCTTGGATCACCACCAAAACGGTTGCCCTAAGCTGTAGCTTGTTTAGTTTATGCTAATATCTATTAACTTTTCTAGGAAAATAATTCTGAATTTCTACCCACAAATATATACAGGCATAATAAAATCTGTGAACACTAGTCTTAAACAGCCATATTTTTATTCTCTCAAATAATTTATTTTAGTACAAAATAACCTTTCTGAAAATACCACTTTATGTAATACCTTTGGGTGACTGCTTAAAACTGGTTTGATTGTACTACGAACATGGTAAAGTTGTATACGGTATGTATGTGCATGTAAAATAAGTGTTAGTAAAGAAATCCGAACAATACAAATGAATTCTCATACATGTTTTTACATTGTAATAAAATGAAATTTAGAAATTAACAAAAGTGACTTGACACAAAACATCAAATAATCCATCAATTATAATTTGAGTTATCTATGGTTTATTCAATAAAAGATTCTTTTTCTTGTGGTTTTCTATATGTATATACCTTCCTGCCCTATTATGAGTTTAAAAGTTAGGTGCAAATACAGACTAGCTAGAAATTTGTTACTGAACATGTAACTGCGGTCTGTTCATAAACAAATTCTAGCATGTGTTAGCTTGACTGGTTTTACACTAAATATTAAACTCAGTGAAAATGCTTTGAACCAGTCAAGCTGCTCAGCAGTGTCCAAAGATGCCAGATAGACCTTAACACAGCTCTTGTATAATAACCACTGATGCCATATACATTACAGGTGGTAAAAGTGTATCACGAAATTAAATGTTAATTAATGACTGATATCTCTTTCCTAATTATGAATATAAAAAAGTAGAATCAGAAGTCCCTTTAAAATAGATAACGGGTAGAAAATATTTTTAAAAGGTAACTTAGTGAAATACATATAAAATGGTCTGGAGTAAAAGTAAGTTATGAGATCTATTTCATACATTTCCCACAAATAACAGATACAAGCTTTATTTCAAGCAATAATTTCCAGTGACAATGTTCAACATGATTCTAAAAATGACAGTTTTGGATCTGGTTTTCCAACCTCATTTTTCAGTTAATTTTGTTTTGTTTTAAATTACAAAACTTTTCTGCAACCACTGCTTTCTTTTGTCCCCTACTTCACCCCTCCCCTCTCCACAAAAAATGAAACAAAAAAACAAAAACAAAACACCAACTAACACAAAAACAATACAAACAAAATGCTAAGTGAGACAATCGTGGATTTGCTAGTGCTCAAGTAGTGTACATTCAAAATGTACTAATGAAGCAATAAATAAATATGTACCAATAATAGCCAAGACAATAAATATATAAAATGTCCATAAATGTACAAAACGAAGTATCCAATCAGATGTCATGAAACGCATAATTTATTCTAAGCTCTTTTAAATTAAAAGATGAATGAACATGAAAATAAAGTATAGTTGAATCTGTTCAAAATGGCACCCTTTATAATTAACTGACTGTCTATAACATACGTTAATTATGTCCATACATATATATCAACCTCTATATTAAGGTCATTACACATAATTTTATAGCCATTTTTTGTAGATAAGATAGAGAACCTTCATATAAAGGTTTGACTGAAAAGTAAAGTTTAATTTTATTTAATGACGGCTCTAGAGCAAATTGATTTTTTTTTATCTTATCATTGGCTATTGGACAGTTTGACTGAAGGTTAGTATCACAAGATACAGTATGTGAATGCTCTGCATCAGATCACTAGATCATTTGAGCATTGCAGTTTTATCTAACAATCATTTAAACACAGCAGAGTTAGCAGAACAGAATGGAACAGAAAACAGAACATGTGAGCGGGATGTAGCTCAAATGGTAGTGTGTCTGCCTGTGAGCATTGCAGTTTTATCTAGGAATCATTTAAACACAGCAGAGTTAGCAGAACAGAATGGAACAGAAAACAGAACATGAGAGCGGGATGTAGCTCAAATGGTAGTGTGTCTGCCTGTGAACAGTTTAGTCATTAGATCAATCCTCAGTGAACCCATTTTCAGTTTGGGCTATTTTTCATTCCAACCAGTGGTCCACAAGTGGTTCACCAAAGGCCAAAGTATGTGCTGTCCTTTCTGTGGGACGGTGCATATAAAAGATCACTTGCTGCTTTTTAGAAAGAGTAGCCTAAGTGGTGGCAGTTTTCCTCTAAATAAATATGTCAGAATGACCATATGATTGACCTCCAATAGCCAATGATAAGATAAAAATCAATGTGATCTAGAGGAATCTTTAAATAAAACAAACTTTAGAAAACAGAACAGAGCAGAATACAAAACACGAGAACAGAACAATAAAAAACAGAAGAGAAAATAGAAGAGAACATTTTCCAAATGGACCAAACATAAAACATTAAATTTAACTAATACTGGTTTGAATGTCATAATGTTTAATCCCAATTAAGTATCATGCAATGCAAAATATACTGTAACTAAAAAGTTTAAAATATATACCATTTGTGTGTTCCACTACTGTATTTATTTACAAACAGAAATGGATTTTTAAAAAAACCCACCATATATTTATTTATTCTGATACTGGATCTTCACAGACTGAAATAATCACAAAAAGAAAAAAATACCATTCTCTTCATCATCGTATTATTACAAACCAGTAAAATTATTTTTGTTTGGAGGCAACATCATCACAGTTATAATCACACCAAAAAAAAATCTTGTTTTTCACACTAAATATAGATCATGACAGACACAATAATTGACATTTTATAAACTTTTAGCATTTTCCTTTTTATTTATTGTGATAAAGGAGGGAAGGGGCTTATTTCGAAAAAGGATCTAGTTTTTTTTTATTCCTTGAAAAGGGAGGGACTTATTCAAAGACAAGGGTCTATTTCTGGTCAAATATGATACAAGGAAACATTTACGTGTAAAAATTTTATTAAGAAAAACTACTGCATTACATATCGAACTGACGAAACATCACAATATATCAGTAGAGTTAGGTGGTATGGAAATTTCAAATTCAGTATCGGTATTGGTATTGTTGGGGTTATTTACCTCGGTATCTGCACGGTATTTAGTATTGACATAGTACTGATAACTATACCCATATCAAGCAGTATTTTAGGTTCTAAATGAACATCCAAGTTAGAGTCTTTTCCTTGTTTATATCCACCCTTTTTTTTTAGAATAAGTAGGTATTCTAACAGGTAATGCTTTTGAACCATTACTCATCTGTTGACCCACAGGTAAACATGTATAGTTAAACAGACTACAGAAGTAATAGAACCATAATAATCAATATCAAATACTTAGTATGTAATAAATAATGTTTTATTATGTAACACTGTTATTGCATGACACTGTGTGATCATCAAATAATAAGATATAGATTTGGCGGGAATGCTTATTTTTCAATACCGAAATGTTCGGTATTTTGAGATTTGCTCGGTACAGTAAACTGATACTGACATGAAGCCAATACCGAATGGTATATACCGAATATCGCCCTGCCATGTATACCAGTATATCATGTATATACATAGTTTGATTATACATTTTCTTTGGTTAGCTAATATATTATATATTGGGTATTATACTACAATTCTTGATAAAGGTGCACTGCACTTCAGATGGAGGCACTATCTCTAACCTCCATCCTACTCCTCACCGTATAATATATTATAAGTTTAACATTAATACAGCCATCCTCAGCAAGTTATTATGGCCTGAGTGAAATAAAATTAGTAAAAACCACCTATGTGGCTGGCAAAATGTACAGATAGTTAATATAAGATGATACTGGGAGGGTTAAGAAAAAAGATGCCATTTTATATCATGCATAATAATATACAGTATTGTGACAGTATTGTAAAACCTGAGATTTGCTTATTTGAGCAGATGTCACTTACTTTAAATATAAAAATTGAAAAATAAATATGTTCTTCACAAATTACTTTTTATTGAAATGTTTTTATTTTAATTAGTGATTACCTTTATACTTAATACAAAACATTGACAAGAGGTCATTTTTGAGTAAATCCACTCAGGGGACAATATTTCAAAATCTGAGGTAACCGGAAGTTGGTTCACGTGGTTTTTACCTAGGTAACCCATAGTTTGGTTAAGTGAATTATATTTGCGTAACACGTGGGTTACCTGATCGGTTACCTCAAAGTTACGTTGAAATTATGTTTTAAATATATATTGTTTAGCTCAAATAAAGTTAAAACAAAATACAAAAGAAAACAATTTATAAAAGTATTTTTTTAATGTTTGCTAAAGTTAGCTATGTTTATTATTTTTATTTATTTATTATTTTAATGAACACTTCCAGATTCCTTTTTTCGTTTCGCAATATCTAAGCTACTTTCACTTTATCTAGTTATGTTACAAATGTTTGTTTTTTAAAGTTCATTCTACTATGGGTATTTTAAAACTTTTGTAAGACCTGTTTATGTTAAAACAGTTTTCAGCATTTGTAAAATTATCGGCAATCCAATATTATGTCAGCATAATTATTTCATTCTTAAAGATGAAATAGCAGCAGATAATTTAGCTGTTCGTGGATATTTCATTAAAACTTTTGGCTCGATACTATACCCAGCATTTTTAGTTTAGACCGGTCGCAAGTTACAACTGTTGCAATATAACGTTGTCTACTGGTTTGCTGCGTATCAAGTATCTGAAAATCAGTCTGAAACATTTGTTGGAATACTTGTACGTCTGCATAAATAAAGTTCCTGTAATTGTGAAGTTTGCAAGTTTTAATTTCTGAACGTCTACAGGTCACAATATAACCGATTTGCAGTTCGCGTGAATTTAATTTTGTGTAACCGACACGCAAACAGAATGGCGGTTCGCGTGAAATATTGTGCCCTGTTCACTGATTGTTTACTTATTTCAAAAGTTGTGACATCTTATCACCTGACTGATGGCACTGTCCTATTAAAATCACCATGTGATGAAAATTGACAACTATCATGGCTTACTAAACTAGGTCAGTATTCAACATTTCTCCTTGAAAGTTTGCCTCGTAAAGAAAAGTGAATATAAACTGTATTCTGCATGATGTTATAAAAAGAATACTAGACTTATTTACATAAGATATTGTTTATATTACAACACACTTTCATTTCCATTTGCTCATGTTTATGAATGAAAAAACACTTTCTATAATGTCAGCTGTACAAGAACTTATTTACCATACTCCATTTTTTAAATTTATATTAAGAATCAGACGTAGTCCCATCTTACTGTGTAATTACAGAACACTGTCTATACAATGTAATGATATCTGTCTAATCAAGAAATTGTCTAAACCAGATTGATTTTAATAATCCAAAATTAGTTTATAACACTTAGGCCCAGTTTCTAGATGGTTCAGCCATGATCTACAATGCAACCCATTTTTTTTAATACGTGTGGACTCAGTTTGAACTAAGAATCGAGGTTGAACTATTGACAAGAAATCGGCCATAAAAAATTAAACAAGGATACTTTGTTAGTATACATATTTCTAGTTAGTCCATATAAGTTTAAAATATAATATATATAAAATATAAGTAGATAAATTAAGTAATATACATGACAATTTGTATTATGCTAATTTCAACCAAGTTTATACTAAAGCAAGAGTTAGAAACCTTGGTAGTAGCATATTTCTGAATATTTCAACAGTTTTATGTCATTGGTATCACATTTCAACAAGCTTTTACTATAGGTGTTTGTTTATTTAAGTCTGAACAATTTTGTGACAGAATTATATTTATATACATGTATATAAATTCTTCACATAAACTGTAATAGGTTTACGGAAATCGTTTAGACCAACAGCTCATTATTATAAAAAAGACTGACAGTAAAAACTGGTCTAACAGTCACCAATCTATAAAAGTCACTTGAAATATCTTCATTCTTAGTATAAACTCATTTATTTCAACCTGTATATGAAAGCCACCTATTCACAACAATACAGGCACAATAACAGTAAACTGTTAGAGTGTGGGGGGTCGGGGGGTTCCATTGAAGTAACCCATATATACATACCTGCAACCATTTTTAGTAGTTCTCTTTGGTGATTGTTATATACAGGTTTGACTGTATCCATGACAACAGAATATACAATGGGGTTCAGCTGTTCAAAGTATAGTTACATTAGTCATGGCTTAGTAGAATATTTATCTTTTAAACATCTACATAACCTCAAAAACTATTTTTAATTTGATACTAGTAACAAAGTTAGGTTACTGCAAACTGTGTTACAATGTATCTCTCCTGTTACAATGTATCTCTTTTATTACAATGTATCTCTCCTGTTACAATGTATCTCTTTTATTATAATGTATCTCTCCTGTTTCTATTTGCAATGATATTATAAGTTGTAGAAGCATCATGAGGGTTATGTGGCTTTTTATGCACCCCATGTGTGTCCTTTTACCACAAGCCGAAGGCGAGGGGTAAAAGAACACACATAGGATGCATAAAAAGCCACATACCCCAAGAGATGCTTCTACAACGAATTTATCTTGTCGACATGTTAAACTATATAGTTAATTAATCAAAATAATGCAAGAGAATAACACTCGGAATGTTGT
>JAULBS010029103.1:0-10382 GCA_032355785.1 Symmetromphalus regularis
TTTATATGCACCGTCCAACAGACAGGACAGCACATACCACAGCCTTTGATGAACCAGTTGTGGACCACTGGCTGGAACGGAAAATAGCCCAAACTGCAATTGGGTCCACTGAGAAAGATCGATCCCAAGACCGACCGGTTCACAGGCAAACACGCTACCGTTTGAACTAGACCCCGCTCCCTTATACACTAGTTGATAACAAACCACCCATCCCGCCAGATTTTCTCCCATTATCCCAAAAGAGAAACACATTGAAACCGCTCCCCGTTTTGTGAGACGAGGACAATTTTCAGAAAATGTTAATGTGAGAAGCATTTCCGAGAGAAATTGGCAAAGCACTTATTTAGATGGATAACGGTATGTTAAAAATGGTTTTCCCATGCTCCATACATGTATTGATGTTTTAGTAAATAAATTACCTCAAAACAAAAATATCGTCTGCTACATTTCACTCTGACACTGGACTGTTTTGCCCATATATGTAATTGTATTGTTGTTCTCTCTACACAACCCAGAGAAAAAAGCCTACCAAGTTATGAGGATCTATGGGATCGGATCCTAATCTAAATCAGACAACCCATGCATGATCATAGATCGAGGAAAATTTACTATCGTGTTACAGTTTTAATATAATTGTCATACTATTATATTATTATTATTATAGTATAATAATAATATAATACATACTAATACGAGGAGACAGTGGGAGAAGTGGTTTATGGTGTGGGTGGTTTGTGTTTGTCGGGAAAGACGATTAATATATGTCATCACAAATACACGTAAATACTCTTTGATTTCCGTAAGTCTTCACTCAGTGTCCATAATACAAGCGGAAAAACGTCTCTCGGAGAATGAGACCGTATCTCGAACTGACCTAGTATTGCTCAGTGCGACCTTATTGAAAATGATGTCGGAAAGGTGGGGTTTCTTTTCAAGTATAGATTATCATCAAACTGTTTTCCTTTCAGGTATGCAGCTTGAGATTTTCAATTTATGAACTGTTTGTTCATGTTTCTATTAATATAGCATGTCAGACATGAACTCGCCATTGTGTTTGTGTTGTCGTCTGCCAGCGAATGTCGTCTGTTTGTAGGTATATTAAAGACTCAACATTTCTTGTTTTCTATGGCTTCAGTTCTATGTGCAATTGTTTGTTTTGTTACGTGGCTGGCATATTGTGGTTATGTGCCACTTCTGATCTCCATTGACCCTTTGTTATACCTTTGTAATCCGTCCCACACGCGTCTAAACCAAAAGCATTCTTCAAGCTTCCGCGGCCAGTTAAAGGAGCATGTTTGGCAGCAAATATGTAAATATTATACATGTACATACATACATACATACATACATACATACATACATACATACATACATACGTACATACGTACATTCATACACACATACATACATACATACATACATACATACATACATTACATACATTACATACATACATACATACATACATTACATACATTACATACATACATACATACATACATACATACATACATACATACATACATACATACACTGTTAGACCATGTGAATATAAATAAGATTTCAACATTATCATCATGCTAATACATCATTACAGAGTGTGTAACCTCCATTTTGTTAGAACTATATTTATTTGTTATTTATGACCGTGGTGAGAGGTTAAATCGAACCATAGATAAAGAAGGTCTTTTGTGTATTCAATACAGCTTTATATATGCTCTAATAAGTATGTGAATAAGCAAAATATAATATTTAAAATCCATTTTTCACTGGTTATTGTACCTACAAGATTTTAGAAGACGTTTTTGATTAACATCTTCAACAAAAAACGCCTCATCATCACACCCCTCCATCACCGACAATAATTGAATCCAGCCATTATGTGGTGAAGAGAAAAGCGACTCTATTTTCTTTGACATCCTAACAAAGTAGAGGAAATCTCAGATTATTTGTCGTTATACGTGTAACTGGGAAGGTCCTAACTTACACGCCACTAAGCGCTTTCATCCAGGTGTGTCGTCGGTTTGTTTACTGCAGGTTTACCGTAGGTTTGCCAGGCTTTACAATAGGCCAACTCTATGTATGTTTATATTATGTAGTTTCGTAATCCTACTGAGCAAAACAAATCTTAAATATACTCAACACAATCAATTAAGACCAGTAGATATTTTTGGCATTTTACCGAAAGGATCATAAATGCATAAAAAAAGACCACCGTTTGCACGATTTTCCTTTAACTTTTCTTCTTTCTTTCACGGGTTATATTATACTCAAACAATGTTTAGATCTCATCAGTGATCAATATTTACTTAAATAATATAATACAAGCAAAAAAATGATCAGTGTATTAATTATAATGCTAGAACATGTCAACGAATAAGTTCCACGTGAACCTGTCACATCCACCTGAATACAAGCTACGAGTGATTCCTAGAATAACAATTAGATTTTGTAAAGTAAACACATAAGAAGATGTTCAACTTCAATGAACATAGCACAATAAGCTTTATATAAGACTCTCTATCTATGATTAATAGAAAAACTTACATGCAACAAACTTGCATACAACAATACATTTACCACGTGACACTGCTTTTGAAATTAAAAAAGGGAAAAAGGTTGTCATAAGCTGCACTTTGGGTATTATTTTATATGTGTATTTTATAGTAACCATAACCTCATTAATCATCTATTTTACTGAAGGTAAAACGAAATGGAATCAGAATATCCGATTTTTGTAGAATAATTTATATAGTGATACAATAATAATAATAATAATAAATTGTAATAGTAATGATAATAATAACTACAACACTAATATCAATAAAATAATACTAACAACAAATTGTAATAATAGTAATAATAATAAGAAGAAGATATGAGCAGTGGTTAAGCTATCGGATCGCGGCATGTAGGTACTGGAATCAAATATCAGTCGAGGCATGGGATTTTTAATTTCAGTATTGGTTCCAACCCAGAGTGAGTGCTCCGTGAAGGCTCACTGGGTAGGTTTATAACACTTACAACGACCAGTGGTCCACAACTGGTTTATTTAAGGTCGTGATATTTGCATATAAAAGATCCCTCGCTGCTAGGTAAGAGTGGCGACAGCATGTTTTGTCTTTTCTTCTAACACTAACTCTGTCCTAGATAGACAGTACAGGAAACTGAGTTGTATGCCCAGGACAGCGTGGTTGAACCTTAATTGGATATAAGCACGAAAATAAGTACAACCAACCTACAAGCAACCAATACAAATTGACAAACTCACACCAATGTCAGGTTTTAAATTTTAATAGATTTTCAAAACGTATCTTCTAAGAGAAATATTATTATAAACATCAATACAATAATATGACGAACACAATGTTGCTATGGTTACAAATTAAACCACTAATAAATTGATGCACCACAATTTGTCGATCTAATACTTTCGTCTAAAATTATTTAGTCAGCTTTCAACGTGAACGAAACGGCTTTATTTGTTCATCTCATCATGTATATTGAAATTATAGAATTGTATTAGGAATCTAATGAACACACTGGACGTAACACAATGTTAAGAGTACTCCACCCACTTCTATATCAACACATCAATATTTTAAATTACGGTTTTTGTATAAATAGAAAGAATATAAGAATGAATGTTGATTAAACTACAAAGACATTGTAAACTTGGTGATTGTTGCTGGAGAAATACAACGATAAATGTCTCTCAAACTATAGGCGTGGATTATGATCTTTAAAATATTTATTTATATTGATTGATTGATTTATTGTACATGAGTTTTATTTTGTATATATACAAGATCATTTTGTAATGAAAAAAGCCTTTGTCTATCATGCTAGCCTGAAGATGACAATTAGTATATTTTTTACAATTTTCTTGCAAAGTCTTGAATCGTTTAAAGATGTCATGTATATTTAATTTTGTATAGACTGGCTGACTGTCTGGTTGGCTGACTGTCTGGTTGGCTGGCTGGCTGGCTGGCTGGCTGGCTGGCTGGCTGGCATCTAACTGATCGAGTGCGCTCTTCTCCACACAACAAAACAGTCACGTTATTTTAGAAGTATTTTAACCAATTGTATTTCGGCAAAATTTAAACATCAAAAACTTTATTAGTAGTAATATTATGATATGATATTACGTTTCTTTTACAGCAAACACTGGAACCACTATAGATATTATGCAATGTGCGGATAGTAAAAGTAATTAACGTGTAATTTGAACTTTCTAAAGAAATTCTTCTTTATCTTGAACTTTCTAACTTTAATAAATTATCTGATCAACGTCTTTAATATGTTTACAACAGCTTCTGATTATGATAATTATTCTAATTCGACAGTTGTAAAGCGAAAACACACGTGAATCCTAGTTCTGTGTGTTTGTTTTGGTTTTGATCTATATTTTGAAACATGTATTGGGAAAACACTTCAAAACAAATTGTATCTTATTGAATAGACATTTGACATGCAGTTTTAATTTATCTATTTGTATATACCTATAATTTTCTCTCTTGCACACTTCTAACGCAGGTGCACCTTGATGTATAGGCCTACTATATTAAGACGAATGCACAAAGGTTAAAAAGGAAAAACACCTGGATCAGCTCATATTTCGACAATACGAGCATTTCTATCTGAACTGAGCAAACAAATTGACTCATACATCTACGATTATGTCAATAAACTTTGAAAGTTGTTTACCTATTAACGCCATTTTAACAGATGTCATGACGTCAGATCTAAAATTATACTTATGTCACAAAGTTCATTGTATTAAAATATACTTTACCTTAGAGAATTTCAGATGTAGGGAAGTGCAAAGGATTAAGAGATTATGATATAAAGGTATCAAGACCACCACGAACTCAAAATGAAATTCTACAACTGGACCTCCCTACCGCTTTCCACTAGTAATGACAAAACGATTTGGATCCCTCTGTACTCTCCCTTCTCTGGTTATGTGACTTCTTTTCAACGATTTAGCAATCCATGCCTTCATCACTCTGATAGAAAAACACTTGGTCTCTCCTGTGCAGAAATACGATTTCAATCATAATTTAACTGTGATCTTCAGATTTCATTTACCAAATGGAGCTGGGTGATTTCCTTTTAAACGTCTGCTTTTTAAATAAAAATGTGACTTATTCGAGTGTTTATAACATATTCAATCATATATTCCATGAACATAATCTTTCATGAACGATATAACGCCCACCTGATGCATCCCCCAATACCTGATATTTCTATATATAAAAATCAAATATTTATATTTTAGTTTTTTTATTTCTTGATTTTATTTAGATTAGCTATGCCGCTGGCTTGTCGACATGCTAGTTTCCGGTAGAGATAAACAATTGTTATCTACAACAGCACGGTTCATCTGATATAAATAGCTAAAATAATGTGATAACTTAAACTGTATCCTCCTCTCCACTGACAGATATGTATACACACGCAGAGTATTCACGATAACAAATCTACATTCCAACTAAACATAGATATTTTAAAAGAACGATCTGCATAGAATATCTTATTCCTTTACATATACTTGTAGCTACTTATGACGTCATTGATTTAATCCTTCGTGCTGACAAGATATTAGTTTAAAGATTCTTTATTACAAGGAGGGAAACTACTAAATTTAATTATCAACAAGACGTCTGGCGGTAAACTTAATGCAGTGACTTCTATCAGGACAACAGGAGCCGGGGAACTAGGAGTGTGTGTGTGTGGGGGGGGTCTCAGACTCACCACCTTTTCCGCCAGTTTTTAAACAAAAATTGTGGGACATCGCGCCTTCGCCGCTCAACACATTTTATACATCCACAAATATGAGCCCCCCTCCCCCCTCCCCCATCTGAAAATCCGTCCCACGGTCCTGTATACTGAAATAAAACCATTTACATACAATTTTATTAGAACAATTTAAAAGACGACTGCAGCTAAAACGTTCCATGTTGGGAACAGTAGAGATGAAAAGAGTACCAATCATTTTAATAATGCAAAAACTTCCTTCTCTAGGGATTTAACATATTATTCCATGATATCCATAGGAGAAATGCTCGTTATCAATACCTAAACAATTATTTAGTGAAAAGTATAGTTCTAGAGATAGTATAGTGCTAAATATTGCACGCACGTTTTCAAACACAAGATCTGTTCTAATGCGCGTGCTTTTTCAAATACAAGATTTGTTTAATGATACCGGTAATAAACTTCAAAACAATGAACGCGAGGTGATACTGACTGCACACTTTACAAAGATATCTGAGATTTCTAGAACAGAACAGACTGAACAACGATGATCACATACTGACATTATTCTATATATGAAATATACTTTGAGTAGTTAATGACAACTTACCAGATGTTTTAATGTATATTACCATATATATTATTATTTTAATATTTTGCTTGAGGGATATCATATAACGTATATGATAAGCATGCAATATTAGATGGTGTGTACAGGTAATCTATGTTGGATATCATTATTTTAAATGAATATATCTGACGATGACAGTGAGCAACATGATGGTTTCAAAATAGTCAGGTAGACAGCATCATATTGTGTGGAAACATGAATAACTGTTTGAGAACCACATGTTACCTACTTACTAGAAATGGTGCATCTATAAATATACAATGATATTATTTGTTTTAACTGCAAATGTATTAAAACATTAAAAGGAAATGTTTGTTTAACAATATCCATTAAAATCGTTTCATCACCAGCTACTAGGTTTCAAACATAATTTATGTCAATAGAACGTGCATATGTTAGGGTTAGGATCAGGAATATGATTAGGGATAGGGTTAGGGTTAGCACTTTAATAATGTGTATAATATTATAATGTATTCTTTGTAGATTAGCAGAAATGCCTTCTCCATATTTATCTTTTGACAGTGATTAGTGGGTGAAAGACAATATTGGAAGAACAAGATAATAGTTTTGCTGATTCGGGTTTCGGATCACAGTTATTTATGACAAATTAAACTGTATTATTTTAACACTGATTCTACAAAACAAAAACATGTACGTGTTGACATTCGTGCAAGTCATATGGGGTCATTTTTCGCGTGATAATATGGCGCTATTTAGTTTGTTTGGGCACGAGCACATCGCAGACGACATCCTAGACTTGCTCAGATACAGATATTCGTCTTCGTCTGCGTTTCACTCCCCACTGATGTAACATATGTACATATTATGTAATCTCACCCAGCCAGTTTCCACAGTAACCAGACAACTGATATTATTTAACGTGATTTTTTTTCTTTCTCCAACGCGCTTTTATCAAACATGCCTATCTAAAAAAGGTCAGAACAGTTAAGCACGACAGACGTGCTTCATAACATAATACCTCGTCAAAAAGTTAAATAGTTTCACTTACATGTTCGTTACCATGGTTATCTACTTCTGCTCATAGAACATGTCATGGAAATGGAAGCATGAATAGTTAAAAAGATAGCCAAGAAATGAACCCAGAACGCAAGAGAGGGCGAGGACTCCCAAATTAAAGGATTATTGATAGGGATATTGAAATAAAATAACTCATCACAGGAGAGGTTTGAGGGATCTGGTTAAATCTCATGAGTGATTCGTTCTGAAATGGTTAAGTGTGATGCTTATTTTTACCCCATCCCCCACCCCGATATATTGAATAAATAACTGACAAGGTTTAGCAATTATTAACTAAGCTTGTGTTGTTCTTGGGGTCTAGTATTTTCACCTCAGACATTTTTCCTTTCCACGACAGTATCGCTTTTATACAAAACAAACTCTTAACTTTCAAGGTTTGTCAATACGATTTACACAAATTAAAGAAACTCAGGTTTGACCTCTATAGTGACCTGTATGTATTGTTGTTGTTGTTGATTTGAAAATAATTCCTTTGAGTGTTAATGCTAAGCTGGTCGATTACTTTCAAATAGAATGTTGATTGACCACCACTTGACACCAACTACCCGTGTTGATATTCACCAAACCTAAATACTAGCACATTCACGTTTCATTAACCAAAATAAAACGACGTATTGTACTCAAATACTTTTAAATAAATATTAATATCCTATTTAATATAACTTGTATATCTCCATTTAACAGTTTCGGGCGCACCATTGTGACAAAGTCATTCAGTAAATAGACGTAAACTATTAACACTACGAGTCCCAGTGATTTAGAGGTCACGACTTAATTGAAATATCTTTTGAACTCTGTCTTGTGTGGTTTTGAATGCGATAATGGTTCTGCGACATTTATTTCCAGAGTACGATGAACCTGTGAGATTAGTACAACAGAGATGACAAGTCCATTTGTTTACTGATTAAAATATACGAGTGTTGACAACTGTTATAGAAGGCGATATGTTTTATCTGAAAATAAAGAGCAAGCGTTTATCATAATGTGTATTTGTAGACAATCTTAGTGCAGCTTGTTACATCGACACGTTTAGTTGCAATCGGTAAGGTCATGACATATTCATGCTGTTTATACGAGTGTCACCCCATTTTCTACAGAGGTTTAATAAATAATGTATGCCCAGAGCAAAATGAAATAATAAGTAAAATCAGCACGCGTAACAATAAATCAATACATAATAAATCGGATTAAATTAAAACATTACCGTCCCAATGTAGATAAAATTGTATCCTGTCAGACAAAAACTGAGTTCCATGCATATACTCAAGAAAAACTAAAATTCAAGGACAACGCTTCAAAGCAGAACAGACCCAGACAGACATTCTAGACAAAGACCAAACCCAGAAAAGATATTCCATACAAAGATATTATTAACTAAGTCCAAGTCACTTTCCATAGAAATAGCTCAAGAACGAATAAGTAACATGCTCCAAACAAAACCGACCTCTATTAAAATTAAAAAAGTTAAGTGCAAGCATTTGCAGAATATATGCATATAAGATGATCTTATCTTCAATTCGATTTTCAAAGGAGTTTTTGTATGTAAAAGGTGCATAGTTAAGAATAATACTCGATTTCTTGTTGACAGTTCAACCTGAATTCATGGTTTAACCGACATGTATTTTTAGCGCTAGTAAAAGCAGTTTGAACTAAGAATAGAGGTTGAATAATCAACGAGAAATCGGGCCTAAAATAAACCAATACAGAATTAGTTCATGTAAAAACAATCAATATGAGAAGAACGATGCGAAGTAACCGAGTGTCTAGAGAGCTTCTCTGCGTAGCAATTTCACTGGTTCCAACGTTCTGCTTGGGTTTAACATGAAGCGTAAAAACTAGTCAAGCTAGCAATTTCGTTCTGAACGCATGCCTTTTACGAGCAGACGGAATAGTGCTGTGTCAGATGAAAATTGTGCTGAGCAGGACAAATAGAGTGAGGAGCCTCGTCTAGCAGAACTAATCAAATTGCTGCTCCGTCTCCAGCATCGAACTGTCAATGAAATCCAGTGCACGCATTCAGCTTTTGAAACCAGATCGAAATCTAGCGCATAAGTCGTGTTGTCAGGTCCGTTATGTATGTGTGTGTGTCTGAATTTGTCTGTGTGTGTGGATGTCACGCAATAAGAACCCTCATTGTTAGTATGATTCTTAATTTGAATTACAAAATAGTATAATCGACCCACCAACTCAAGAGTCAAAATTGCATTAATATTCCTGGTAAATCATTCATGAACGGAATGTCACAATTTCCTCAAATTATCTTCAGGACTTTTTTCTTATTACCAAATATCTTATATCATTTTGGAGACTGTTTTATTATTTTTGGTTTCACTGTCTCAAAGGAAAGAATGTAAATTAGCTTAGAGGCAAGTTAAATAATTTGAATAAAATCAATGACTGACGAGACATTGTTTTAAAGTCCAGCTTGTCCATGTGATATCTCTTTTATGACTAGCATGTTAGTCACGCTGGTGAGATTCATAGCAAGCAGATTCACAAGTAGCTGATATACTTGGTAGCAGGTCACTGAATAATGTTTAGATTATATGCATCTTTTAAAAATTTAATGTAGAGAGAGAGAGAGAGAGAGAGAGAGAGAGAGAGAGAGAGAAAGAAAGAGAGAGGGAGAGAGAGAGACGAAGAAAGAGATTATGAATATCTAGTTACTGTTAACAAGATCTAAAAGTTGTTTTAAAAATTTATAAAAATGTTTTATCAAAAGAAATACAAATATAATGGTGTGATTTGTTTAATGCATTATACTCCATCATATATAGAGGATATTATATGAGTGTCCATGACAGACGATGTTTACGACACGAGTGTCTAAATTATCATATCTCCCGAGCGAGAGCAAGCGAAATGCGATAATTTAGGCACGAGTGTCGTAAACATCGACTGTCATGGACACGAATATAATATTCTGTTTATTACCGTAACACTGTCTTGCTAA
>JAULBS010029112.1:0-10381 GCA_032355785.1 Symmetromphalus regularis
TAGACAATATTCATATAAACCGAACCAGGATCATCAAAACAGCATCTTCATTTAAAAGGTGTAGACAATATTCATATAAACCGAACCAGGATCATCAAAACAGCATCTTCATTTAAAAGGTGTAGACAATATTCATATCATCTGAATCAAAATCATCAAATAATAGCATCTCTATTTGAAAGGTGTAGACAATATTCATATAAACCGAACTAGGATCATCAAAAACAGCATCTTTATTTAAAGAGGAGAATATTCATATAAACTGAAGCAGGATCATCAGCAAGTGACATACAAACCATGGATGTAAACAATATAACTAACCAAAACATAAACACAACTGTTCTTGGACTAATTGTAGCCATGTACATTGTTGGGTTCTTGGTCATCGTTGCAGGCAACCTTCTGACTCTACTGGCAATATGGCGGACCGAGTCCTTGAGGACAAAGCCAAACATGTATGTGACATCATTGGCGATTTGTGATCTCATAACCGGAATGCTTATTATAGGTAATTTCTTTCTGATAAAAGAGGTTTCAGAAAACTACTACAATAAATACTTCTGTTTATCTAAAATAATGGTAGAAACGATTTTTAGAAGTGTGTCAAATTTGATGCTGCTTCTAATAGGCCTAGATAGATACATATACATCAAATACCCTCTACGTTACAACACCATGGTAAATGCTGACAGAGTAAGGATTGCTATATGTCTGTCGTGGCTTATTTCAGTGAGTTCAAACGTTCATATTATGTTTGTGAACAACTGGAAGGACTGTACTGGTTGTTCATTCAAGGACGTTACACATGGAATAACCAGAGCCACTCGGATCATGTTATCCTACATAATTGGAAATGCTTTCCTAATTTTCTTCTATGGAAGCATTGTTATGATGGCCAGACGTCAACAGCGAACTATCACTATCACCGGACCAAATTCTTCTGCCATCACGACAAACAAATGGAAAGCAATAAAAATGTTCCTAGTGATGTATGGAATTTCGTTCGTTTGTTTAACACCATATTCAGTATTTTACACTCTGGAGACATTCATCGATGCCCCTTCATCAGTGGCGTACGTTATTGCACCCCTTTCCTATGTTGACATTGGTGCCAATTGTTTCGTGTATGGATGGTACAATAAAGAATTTCGGTGTGCTTACCAACGTATTCTGAAATCTTGTTTTCGTTGCTCTAGGTGAATTGTTTCTGTGTATTTGACGTGGAAGTCTGATTCAGTAATGCAATCATGCATACCAACGTTCATACATCAATTGATTCATATAACAGGGGCGTTGGAACGAAATTCATATGGGGGGGGGGGAGAGGGGCTATACCCGTTTCTAAACATCAGCATTTGCCGTTGAATAATTCAACAATAAATAAGGATATATTTATGGGAATTATTGGGGGGGGGGGGCGGGAGGAGAGACAGGAGCCCCCTACACCCCGGCTCCAACGCCCCTGTTAATGATCCATACATTCTTAAGCAAATACAAACATCTTTAGATATATGTGTCTTAATGCACACGTCATAAACAAAGTTTTGGTATGTACATACTTTTTCATATTGATTTATATTTTAAATATTCTAATTTCCCCACAAAGTAAAACATGGTTTGTACGTTAATGAAACGAAATTAACATACTAACAATTTCACAAACTGCGTTGTAATGTAAATAATGGTCTGTTAGTCTCTCTGCCTGCCTGCCAGTCTGCCTACCTGCCTACCTGTTTATCTATCTGTCTGACTGTCTGTCTGTCTGTCTGTCTGTCCGTGTCCGCCCGCCCGCCCTTCCGTCCGTCTATCTGTCTGTCTGTCTGAAATGCTATGGGTCATCGGATCAATGCACTTCAGAGAATCTATTACAGCTATTTGTCGTTCCAGCCAGTGGCCCACAACTGGAGGAACACAGGCCAATGTATATGCTATCCTGTTAGACGGAAAGCGCAGGTAAACTATCCCTTACTTTTAATCGGAAAGAATATCGAATGTCTCTGTTGCGGGTTTCCTCTGAAGACCTGATCACCGTATGTTTGACACTTATTAGCCGCTGAATAAATAATGTGCTGGGGTGTCGTTAAAAATATAATTATTTCCTTTCAGTACGTATAAGTTTGCTTGACTATCCATACTGACCCATCCAATGCGTTTTTGCTCGTCCATATGGAATGGCTTTCATTTTGCACAACTCGTTCATCAAAAGCCGTGGCA
Source organism: Symmetromphalus regularis (assembly GCA_032355785.1). Classification (NCBI taxonomy): domain Eukaryota; kingdom Metazoa; phylum Mollusca; class Gastropoda; order Neomphalida; family Neomphalidae; genus Symmetromphalus; species Symmetromphalus regularis. The sequence continues at coordinate 2,215 of JAULBS010029112.1, forward strand.
TGTGCTGTCCTGTTTATATGACAGTGCATATAAAATCCCCCTCGCAGCTTATCGGAAAGGGTAGCCTATGTAGCGACAGATGGTTTCCTCTAAATAAATATGTCAGAATGACCATATGATTGACATCCAATAGTCAATGTTAAGATAAAAATCAATGTGCTCAAGAGGCGTCGTTAAATAAAACAAGCTTTACTTTACTTTACTGTTGCTGACAATAGTACATAATTCACATACATAGAGGTAACAACCTATTTTCATATACAAATTCATTGCTAATAATTATTGCCTCCAGTTTTATCTCCAAAAACCCATTGCACTGAAATATAAATATATTTTGAGTAAATATAGATTGTCCACTCACAATCTCTCTGTAGAAACGGGCAGATACCACAATATTGACAGGGATAATAGAATTTGTAGTATTTGTAATATGAATGTAATAGAAGACGAATATCACTTTGTTTTAGTATGTCCTTTCTACAGTACATAAGAGATACATATATTAAACCCTATTATTACAATAAACCATCAACATTTAAAATGACTCATCTACTGTCCAGCGGTAACGTAAAACAGCTAATTAAAGTTAGTAAATATTTAATCATTGCTACTACTCACAGATCAGATACTGTTACATGAGCTATTCATTATTGTATTGTATATATATTGTTATTATGCATGTATTAATTTATCTTACTATTGATTCTGTTCACCATTCCCCACAATGTACACATTATATTATGTTAATTATTATTATATATGTATGCCTATAAAAAGTGTATTTATGGCAAAAAATAAATAACCTTATTTAAAAAATAAAATCTTTACGTTAAACAAATGATTATTTCCTTTCAGTACGTATAACATTTTACTTAACTATCTATGCTGATCCATCCAATGGATTTCTGCTCGTCTATATGGAACGGCTTTCATTTTGCAGGAAACTACAAAGACAGTCATCTCAAACCTTGCTTTTAATTACATGCTAATAAGCCCAGAGGTTTTTTTTTATTATTCGTTTCACAAACTCACCGACCCTACATTTTGCTAAATTAAAATAAAATTAAAAGTGAAAATTCACACTTATTGTATTTCCGCCGACTGTCCTGAAGGCTAGAAAATAAAAATATATAAATAACCTGCACATTTGAAGTTGAATCATTTCTTTTCATAGGGCGTGAATATAGAAGTATGCAGGCATATGACCAGTTAAATGAGTGAAACTGGTAAAATTAATTTTATGCCAAATTGTATTTACCCCTACCAAGACATTTTGTAACTGGTTTCTTTCCTCCCTTCTACCCTATTTTTTTATATTTTTTAATTTGTTTTCATGCGTAATTAAACCCTATGCTGTGTTATATAAGGGAGACAATTCATTTATTAATTTACTGAAGTTATCCCTTAGTCATGGGGTTATCTGAAATACTAAGGATAATGTAAACTTTGAGATTAATTTACACGTAGATTCCATGTTCTACTTCATTGAGAAAAAACTGACAATGTATACTACTCAAAGGAATTTAAGGGTCAAGGGAAATGTTTTAATAAAAAAAATTTAAGAACCTGTATGCCTTTTTAAACCAGATAAGGTTAGACTATCTCCCTTTGTATTGTCATTTAGACTATAAACATCACGCTATTATAAGACATGCAGTTATAGCGCTTATCTTTAGAAACATTTTAATTAACCCAAATTTCCTTTTCATGGATTTGAACAAGAAATTAGTTAGACTAAACTGACAGCCTGCTTCGATACACTCATTGTGACACCTCATACACCATTTGCATAAGTGTCTTTCCATGCATGCCAATTTTAGTAATAAATTGGATGGGTATTTTATTTTCATCATCAATTTAAATTTGAAGATCGATCGACGACTCGTTGGACAGAGTCAGAGAACTGTGCCTCACCGTTTAAATGTAAGCTAAAGCGACTCTGGCGGAAGTTCAGAGTCCATGTTCCTGAAGGTATCGGTTGTTAGACCATTGCGATGTCGTAAAATGGCGCGAACGACACCATAACGACGGAGTGACCGACTGTTAGTGAAAAGTGTCGTTTCCTTGTCGTTAAGATGTCGTTTGAAGTATGTTGTACTAAAAGGTATCACCGTGTCGTTATGTTGTTTACTACCCACGCAATTTGTGTTTCGTGCAGTGCCTGTACACGTGCGTAATTTTAACAAGGTAGCTATATTCATTTAGTTAGTAAGCATGGCAGACCAACCACAGGAAGATGCTCCAAGAAGAACTGTAAGCATTATTCTTCGCGTTACGACTTATTGGCACCATCGTTTTTAACAATAACGTTTTTCTAGGGATTGTAGAACAAAAAGGAAAACGGTTTTGGAAATTAAACGAAAGGTTATTTTTTATACAAAATTTCAAGAAGATATATTTAATATTAAAGTTGTTATGAAGAAAAAACTATATTTTTGCGTTTTTAACTGGGTTTTTTGCACTTTTCATTTACGATTTGTGATACCGTAGCAACCATTAGCAAAGATTATGATATGAAATACTTTTGTGTATCATGTAAACGTTGATAAAGGTTTGAAAGGCAGTTGTTTGTCGTTTTGGCACTTATTTTTCAACTGAAAAAAGCTGGTGTTTTGATATTCCACTTTCGGTGACGTGAATTGTAGTAGATGGTGTTGCTGGTAATCAGCATACCATGTATGCCAAGTTTAGTGACTGTATGACTAAAAATTAAAAAAATCTGCTTGAATTTCAGTTACAACCAGTGTGAATGCCGTATCAAAAGTTAAGCGCAGCATAGACGAAATTACTCGTAAATGGCGTGATTGGTCGTTTGTGGTTAAAAACATCCAATAGTGCTATCAATTCAGCCACCATTAATTTTTTTTGAAAATTTGGTAATATACAGCATTCGCAGTGCTTGTTATGCTTGGTTACTACAGACCTTAGATTAACGACACTGTTAACAACAGTGTTGGACTGTTGTTAATTTAGCGACATGTTAACGAACATAGTTTTTTTAACATGTTAACGAACATAGTCTCTGGGCGACTAATGCTATTCAGAATCGCCCCCATTCTAGAAGACCCCAATCAACAACATTGCTTGACCCTTAACTTCTTTAGAGTAGTATATATATTAAATTCTACCGTGGAATCATGGTTATCTGAAAATAATAATAATAACTAAATAAAAAATAGACTAGGTCGTTGAAATAACTAAAATGTCAAAGTACATAACTTTTATTAATAATTATATATTTTTTTTAATTCTCACATTCAGTGCTGCATTTTTTAAAACATTTTTAACGGCATAACTCTTTCCTTACGGACTATATTAAACGCCTAACAATGGCAAGGTCAAGTGTTTTTGTGCCTTAAGACTAAAAACGGCCATTTTCCATGCCTGCTAGTGAAAGGATTCTGTAATGCGTAGGATACGTTGCCAGCGTACGTATGCCATGCCTTAGACCACCAATTTATCCAATGAAAAATAAGCTTATAAGCAAGTTGTATTAGAATTGTTCTTATACTATAATATTATAATATATACACTAAAACTATGTTGCTTTGGTTTAACAAGCCATACAATTAAGGAAATGTCCACGGCAAAATAAATGCTCTGGAGAAATAATGTCCAATTTTAGCATAAAGTCTATATTTAATAAGAAAAAATACAACTGGAATTTGTTTTTATCCGCTTCAAAAAAAGTCCGAGGATATCTCCACGGCATTGCTGATAGCCGCGGGCAATTTCGGGGGTTGAAAGTTTACTGTGGTTCACATCTGTTTTGGCTGTAATCTTTCGATTATTTGTTTTAACAGACTTAAGAGAATGAGACTAATGATAGCGACCCTTTCCACAGAAAATGACAAGTCTACTTAATGAGATGACGTCAGGACAAAGCCTTCACACTCACACCATCACCATCCATCCACATGATGAACAAATTAGCATGAACAGACCGATCCTTAAGGTCTTTCTTTAGTGTCATCAGTTATTTGACATCACGTAAAACACTAGGATTTAGTCAAATATTATTTTAAACATTATTATTATTATTAAACAAAAGTTAAATTAGCTTGAACAGACCTACCCTTAGGGTTATTAGTGCTATCAGGTTATTTGACATCACGTAAAACACTAGGATTTAGTCAAATATGTTTTTTAATATTATTATTATTATTAAACAAAAGTTAAATTAGCTTGAACAGACCTACCCTTATGGACTTTAGTGTCATCAGTTATTTGACATCACGTAAAACACTAGAATTTAGTCAAATATTATTTTTTAAATTATTATTATTAAACAAAAGTTAAATCAGCTTAAACAGACCTACCCTTATGGTCTTTAGTGTTATCAGGTTATTTGACATCACATAAAACACTAGGATTTAGTCAAATATTATTTTTTAAATTATTATTATTACACAAAAGTTAAATCAGCTTAAACAGACCTACCCTTATGGTCTTTAGTGTTATCAGGTTATTTGACATCACGTAAAACACTAGGATTTAGTCAAATATTATTTTAAAAATTATCATTAAACAGAAGTTAAATTAGCTTGAACATACCTACCCTTATGGTCTTTAGTGTTACCAGGTTATTTGACATCACGTAAAACACTAGGATTGGTTTGAACTGACTGACCCTCAGGGTTTTTAGTGTTATTTAACAGGTTATTTGGGATAATGTAAACACTAGCATTAATTTTAGTTAAATATTTATTTTTAAAAAGTATTATTATTATTAAAATTTAAATTGGCTTTAACTTTGAACAGACCGACATTTAGGGGTTTTAGTGTAATCAGGTTATTTGAGATCATTTAAAACACTAGGATTTAGTTTTTAAAAAAAATAATTAAAAAATATTATTAAACAAATATAAATTAGATTAAGTGTTATCAGGTTATTTGGGATAATGTAAAACACTAGCATTTAGTAAAAGATTTATTTAAAAAAAAAATTAAATATTATTAAACAATTTTAATTGGCGTAAACAACAGACCGAACCTTATGTTTTTTTAGTGTCATCAGGTTATTAGGATCATTTAAAACATTAGGATGTATTAAAAGATTGTTTTTAAACATTATTATTATTAAACAAAATTTAAATTGGTTTGAACTGACCGACCCTTTGGGATTTTAATCCCATCAGGTTATTTGGCATTACGTAAAATAGTCAGATTTAGTAAAAGATTTATTAAAAAATGTATTATTATTATTTTATTTTTTAAAAGCATTTAGAACAGTCCGACTAATGCAGATTTAGTCAAAATAACATTTTAGACATGATACCTATAATTATTTAGAACAACATGTTTGATATACTTTTACTCATGATACAATTTTACTCAAAGTATCCTCTGATCTAAAGCTAATTTCATATAGAACGATAATACGTTCACTTTTATTCAAAGTATTATACCAATCAACATATCCTGTGATATAATGACATAATCCTGTGGAACGATGTGACATATAATTCTACTAAGTGTATCCTGTGACATACTGCTCTAATCATATTATTGAAGGTATGATATGTTTTATCAAAGTATCCTGTTACGTGTTTCTATAATATATGGAATGATATGACATTCACTTTCACTCAAAAATGCACGTGATTGATGTTATAATGTGGAATGTGGCATGCATTTTACTCATTGTATCCTATTACATATTGTAATCATATTAAAGACATGCCAGTTTTACTCAATGTATCCTATGGCATAATGTAATCATATTGAAGACAAATAACAGTTTTACTCAATGTACCCTGTGGCATAATGTTGTAATCATTTTGAAGACATTACTCAGTGTATCCTATGACATAATGTAATCATATTGAAGACATGACAGTTTTACTCAATGTATCCTATGACATAATGTTATAATCATAATGAAGACACGTCATGCATTTTTACTCAGTGTATCCTATGACATAATTTTGGAATCAAAGACATGACAGTTTTACTCATTGTATCCTATGACATAATGTTGTAATCACATTGAAGATATGGCAGTTTTATTCAATGTATCATATGACATAATATTGTAATCATATTGAAGACACGTCGTGCACTTTTACTCAATGTATCCTATTGCATAATATTGTAATCATATTGAAGACATTACTCAATGTATCTTATGACATAATGCTGTAAAGATATTGAAGACATGACAGTTTTACTCAATGTATCCTATGACAAAATGTTGTAATCATATTGAAGACATTACTCAGTGTATCCTATGACATAATGCTGTAAACATATTGAAGACATGACAGTTTTACTCAATGTATCCTGTGACAAAATGTAATCATATTGAAGACATTACTCAGTGTATCATATAACATAATGCTGTAAACATATTGAAGACATGACAGTTTTACTCAATGTATCCTATGACATAATGTAATCATATTGAAGACATGAAAACTGTACTCAGTGTATCTTATGAAAAGTCATAACGCTGTAATCGTACTGAAGACATGAGATACATTTTTACTCAGTCATATGCTTGATCCTGTCATGTGGAATATAACATGCATTTTACTCAATGTATATTTTGACATAATGCTATAATCATATCGAAGACATGATACTCAATGTAGCCTGTGACTTATACTATAATATGGAACATGACATGACTTTTACTTAAAGTATCCTGTAACACACTGCTATAATCCTTTGGAACGATACGGCTGAGTTTTAGTCAAAGTATCCTATGACCTGATTAAAATAAAAGCGTGACACATGTACTTTTAGTCAAACTACTGAAAAATAACATCTACTAATTAAAGACTAGTATAACTAATATTTGAAAATATGGTAAGATTGTGAAGTGGTGTGTTGCAATACTAATGTAATATCACATAACAGCATAATGATAAATTATTTTGTTTGTCCTTTGAAAGGACTGAACCATCTGAATTGTAAATAAATTGTTCTTTTTGTAGACATTTTCATTTGCCCTTATTTATTTTACAATTCTTTTATTATTATTATTTTTTTTTATTTTTATTTTTTTTGTAATAGTCAATTTAATTTTAGTCATGGTTAGTAAGATTTTTGAGCATGTTATTTAAAGTGAAACAGTACTAAATACTAAACCTTCTTTTTTTTTCTTTTTTTTTGGATAAATATCTTAACGTGCCTTTTCATTTGTATATCTGAGGTTTGTACACGCTGTCTTCTATAGTTACCTATTTAACCAGTGGCGGATCTAGCGGAGCCTCCAGGTGCCCGTCTACCTAAAGTTTGTGACTTAAATAACATTTGTATTATTAAAGAATCCGAGGATTGTTTTAAGGCTCCCTTAAATGGAATTTCAGGATCTGCCACTGTTAACTGTTATCTTTTGTTTCTACTTATGTACATTTGTTAATGTATTAAAAATTACTTCTTTTTAAAGAGGTTTACGTTATTTGTGTATTTATTCAACACGTAATGCAAGCTAATCATCAAACCCATATTCCATTTGCAGCAGAACATATGTGACCTTGCACCACGAAATGAGTCCAACTCGCTGGGTCGTTTTCAGTCTTTTTGAAAATTTAAAGTCACCAAACTTTGTATTATGATATAGTTAACCTATTTTGCTCAAAAACAATCGTTAAATGTGTTTAAAAGTGTTGGAAAACCTGATGGTATCGATAAGACAACTTTTAAACTCGATTTTCACAAAATGGCCGCCTGCATAACTTTCAACTTCAAACACCCATAACTTCAAGACTAACTGCAGTAGAAACTTTATTCAAGAATCGAAATGAAGAACAGAATATGAACATTTTAATAATGTCAATAGCTAAAATCACCCAAAATTCAAGTTAAAACTCATTTAATGATGACAGATCACATATATGTTTAATTACTATACCAATAGAACTTTGTCTTTCTTTGGCCGTCTGTAAGAGGACTACCTTCTAAGACTTACATAGACCAGCTTCAGAATGAGCCAAGTGCCACACGGAGCCGTTATTATGTTGACTGGTATTTTTCATTCCTTATATATGTACACAAACAAAAAGTTTGGTAATCAGGGATCTGGTTCTGCCTTTGCAAAATATGGGGGTCAAAACACTGCCCCCCCCCCCTCCCTAAAATATGCGTATCTTTTAACAGCTATTTTAGTAGATCTGATAACAGGAATACTATTTTAAATGGTTATACAAGCATGAAATTAACA
>JAULBS010029122.1:0-24453 GCA_032355785.1 Symmetromphalus regularis
ACTTAAAGAGTTACCGTCGTGCTACTTCTGAAACTTAAAGAGTTAACGTCGTGCTACTTCTGAAACTTAAAGAGTTACCGTCGTGCTACTTCTGAAACTTAAAGAGTTAACGTCGTGCTACTTCTGAAACTTAAAGAGTTAACGTCGTGCTACGACGCCATTGCGATATATTGCGAGACAGTAAACCCATATTGCAATACATACCGCAATACAAGATGTGATAGTCATATTTTGATACTATTATACCAAGGACAAATAAATCGAAAAAAATAAAGTTTTTTTTGCGCTGAAGGAGGTGTGACGTATATATATTTCGGGTCACATGACGGGTATTCCCCCCACCCCTTTAGACATTCTTTTGAAACGTCTGGATATTTCTGTAGCTGCAAAACATTTCTTGAAATCTTGAAATTAGAAGAATTCTAATTTTTAAATATGAAGAAAATCGATCGACTCGACATGGAATTCCCTATACCATGGTTCAGTTAAAACGTCTTGCATGATATGAAAGCGAGATCTAGTATCACAAATGTATGTAAATTTCATTCGTAATCAATATTTTAGATAACAAAGCCCTTTAAATTCCGTGGAACTATGCCTTTAAATACAATTAATTAAAAATAAATATTGTATGTTTAACCACAGTTAAATGTCAAGCATTAAATGTTATAGTTTATAAACACAAACTGTAGCATTGATATATGGCGCGTTAAATCCTCATAGCACTTTTTTGTTTGTACTTCTTTAAATAAAATTAATTATAAATAAATATTGTATGTTTAACCACAGTTAAATGTCAAGCATTAAATGTCATAGTTCACATTAACAGACTGAAACACTGATTTATGACGCGTTAAATCCTCAGAACATTTTTGTTTTTGCTTCTTTAAACGCATAGTCCCATTGGCCCAATTAATTTCCAAACAAAGAATCAATTTTAAATATACACATTTGATTTGTCCATAGAAATACTTCATTCAACTATTTACATAACCACCGCATCTCGTTTATTATCAATATTTTTAAAATAATAATGAATTATGCTCACCGAGAAATAAATCGAAAAAATTACTCTTTTTTTTTTCCGCTGAAGGAGGTGTGACGTATATATTTCAAATCACGTGACGGGTATTCCCCCCCACCCCCCTTAGACATTCTTTTGAAACGTCTGGATATTTCTGTAGTTATAGAAATACTTCATTCAACTACTTACATAACCACCGCATCTCGTTTATTATCAATAGTTTTAAAATAAGAATTATGCTCACGGACAAATAACGGGTTTTTTCCGCTGAAGGTGTGCTGTATATATTTCCAGTCACGTGACGGGTATTTCCCTCCACCCACCCCACGGACATTCTTTTGAAATTCCGAATATTTCTGTTGCTTCAAAACATTTCTTGAAATCTTGAAATTCGAAGAATTCTAATTTTTAAATGTGAAAAAAATCGATCGACTCGACATGGAATTCCCTATACCATGGTTCAGTTAAAACGTCTTGCGTGATATGAAACCGAGATCTAGTATCACAAATCCATGTAAGTTTCATTCGTAATCAATATTTAGAGCACAAAGCCCCTTAAATTCCATGGGAATATGCCTTTAAGTAATTTCCAGTAGTCTTTAAATCTACATTTTCCTCTCCAGATAGCACCCAGTGGAATTTCAGTCCCCCTACAAAACTGTTCATACCTTATGTGCGTATCTTAAATTTTAGCATCGTATATGTATCTACATGATAATAAATTATATTTTGTGCATGGTAAATTTGTTATAAACACTTAAGTTAAAAAGAATCATTGATCTCTTTACTGGCTCCAACCCAGAGTGAGTGCACTGCAAGACTCAGTCGATAGGTGTATACCACTTACACCGACCAGTGGTCCACAACTGGTTTACCAAGGCCGTGATGTATGCCATCATGTCTGTGGGACGTTTCATACAAAAGAGTAGCCACATTAGTGTGGCGGTAGCGGGTTTCATTTCTCACTGACCTCTGTCATGGATAGTCAGCACAGGACGCTGATATAATTGGATATAAGCAGGAAACCAACCATTTCTTACATTATGCTTAATATCCTTACTTATTTTGAACAGTATTCTTTCATCAATGTTTCACTATTGAAAATTAGTGGTATGTGCTCTACTGTGTATGAAAAAGTGCGTATAAAAGATGCCTTGTTGCTATTCGAAAATAGTAGCTACATTAGTGTGGCAGCAGCGGGTTTCATCTCTTGTACTAACACTAACCTCTGTCTTGGACTGATAGCACCGGAAGCTGCGTTGAGTGCTCAGGACAGCGTGCTTGAAGCTTTATTGGCTGTAAGCACAAAAATAAATACTAGCAACTATTGAAAAAAAAGACTTTTCAACATACCGCTTCCATTTCTGGAATAAACTGATTACATATTAGTTGGATTTTTCTTGGGCCGGCCTCAGGGACTGTGGGGCCTAATTGGGAACAGTTTTGGCGGGCCTCTTGATTCATAGCAAGGTCTGTTTCAGTGAAATTACAGACAGACAGATATACATATATTTTATTAAAGTCTCACCTTATGTACACAATAATGAAATACAATTTAAGATACAGATATAAAAGTACATAAGCCATTCCTTACAGGAACTATGAGAGACAATCAAATTTTAAAACATAAACTTACGTATGCACATACATGTACATATATACAAATGTATATATATATACTATGTAGGTGTGTGTGCGCGCGCACGCACACACACACACATGGGGCCTAATTGGGAACATTTTTGGCCGTATTACTACAGGTAAGTTAAAAATATAAAAAGTGTTCGGCGACGTGTTAACATTAAGAAAACATGATAAACATTAGCTTTAAGTTGGTTTCTGACCAGACTTTACAAGTTTGGCTCTGTTAGAAGGCAGTTTTACTTGACAAGACTTTACAAGTTTGACTCTGTTAGAAGATAGTTTTACTTGACAAGACTTTACAAGTTTGGCTCTGTTAGAAGGCAGTTTTACTTGACAAGACTTTACAAGTTTGGCTGTGTTAGAAGGCAGTTTTACTTGACAATACTTTACAAGTCTGGCTATGTTAGAAGGCAGTTTTACTTGATAAGACTTTACAAGTTTGGTTCTGTTAGAAGACAGTTTTACTTGACAAGACTTTACAAGTTTGGCTATGTTAGAAGTCAGCTTTACTTGACAAGACTAAGTAGATTACTATAGCGTGGGGCCTCGATGGGAGCAATTGGCCCAATTGGCTTAATGCTGGCCATATTCGTATAGCGTCACGAACTTTGACCCCGGAATATTTTATTTGGTATTGCGAAACCTATAAGTAAGTGAACTTTAACCTTTCACCAAGTCTGCACTCGCCAAAAATATATTGCAGTGGCTACAAAGCCATAACACCTAGAATTAATTTTGTTTTCAAACATTTAATGAAGGAGGACAACAATGGCAGCGCTGGCGTAAAAAGTATCAGATGACAGATGTATTAATTCGTAGGAAAACAGAATGTATTACAGTGTGGTAACAAAGAGTTATCATAGTGTCATGTGTTTCCGATGGTCTCGCCTTGTCATGACGTTGGTAGCTAATCCTGTGTACATTTCCGGTACACATGTAAAAACAGGTTAAGCAGCACTATATAAATTAGGAGAATATCTTGTTATCTGTCAAGTCTCTGACCGTAGGCGATCTAGAAGACGTGAGGGTTCTCCATCCATTTCTGTCCATTTTAAATCTTAACTTATATTCGAAATCTTTCCCTACTGTGGTAAAACAAAACGTCGTCGTATATTCCATCTTGTCTCTGGAAAGGATCGGAATAAATGGCGCAGTGGTTAAGCTGTCGGTCTCACGGATCATGGATGGTAGACATTAAGATCAAATCTCAGTCGAGGCAAGGGATTTTTAATTTCGGTATCGGCTCCAACCCAGAGTGAGTGTTCAAAGCTCAACTGGTGGGTGAAAGATACTAACACAGACCAGTGATCCACAACTGGTTTATCAAACGCCATAGTATGTGCTATCCTATCTGTGTTATGTGCTATCCTGTCTGTGTTATGTACTATCTTGTCTGTAGTGTGTGCTGTCCTATCTGTGTTATGTGCTATCATGTCTGTGTTATGTGCTATCCTGTGTGTGCTATCATATCTGTGGTGTGTGCTATCCTGTATGTGGTATGTGCTATCATGTCTGTGGTGTGTGCTATCCTGTGTGTTATGTGCTATCATGTCTGTGGTGTGTGCTATCCTATATATGGTATGTGCTATCATGTCTGTGGTATGTGCTATCCTGTCTGTGTTATGTGCTATCATATCTGTGGTGTGTGCTATCCTGTCTGTTATGTGCTATCATGTCTGTCATATGTGCTATCATGTCTGTGTTATGTGTTATCATGTATGTGGCGTGTGCTATCCTGTCTGTATTATGTGCTATCCTGTCGGTGTTATGTGCTGTCCTGTATGTGGTGTGTGCTATCCTGTATGTGTTATGTGCTATCATGTCTGTGGTGTGTGTTATCCTGTCTGTATTATGTGCTATCCTGTTGGTGTTATGTGCTGTCCTGTATGTGGTGTGTTCTATCCTGTCTGTGTTATGTGCTATTATGTTTTGGTGTGTGCTATCATATCTGTGGTATCCTGTCTGTGTTATGTGTTATCATGTCTGTGGTGTGTGCTATCCTATCTGTTGTATGTGCTATCCTGTATGTGGTGTGTGCTATCATCTATGTAATGTGTGCTATCCTGTCTGCGGTGGGTGCTATCCTGTATAGTGTGTGATTTACTATCTGTGGTATGTGCTATCCTGTATGTGGTGTGTTATCCTGTATGTGGTGTGTGTTATCCTGTCTGTGGTATGTGCTATTCTATATGTGGTATGTGCTATCCTGTATGTGGTGTGTTATCCTGTCTGTGGTGTGTGCTATCCTGTCTGTGGTATGTGCTATCTTATGTGGTGTGTGCTATCCTGTCTGTAGTGTGTGCTATACTGTCAGTGTTATGTGCTATCCTGTCTGTAGTATGTGCTATCATGTCTGTGTTATGTACTATCCTGTCTGTAGTGTGTTCTATCCTATCTGTGTTATGTGCTATCATGTCTGTGTTATGTGCTATCCTGTGTGTGCTATCATGTTTGTGGTGTGTGCTATCCTGTATGTGGTATGTGATATCATGTCTGTGGTATGTGCTATCCTGTCTGTGTTATGTGCTATCATGTCTGTGGTGTGCTATCCTGTCTGTTATGTGCTATCCTGTCTGTGGTGTGTGCTATCATGTCTGTGTTATGTGTTATCATGTATGTGGCGTGTGCTATCCTGTCTGTGTTATGTGCTATCCTGTCTGTGGTGTGTGTTATCCTGTCTGTGTTATGTGGTATCCTGTCGGTGTTATGTGCTATCATGTCTGTGGTGTGTGCTATCCTGTATGTGTTATATACTATTCTGTTTGTGGTGTGTGCTATCCTATCTGTGGTATGTGCTATCCTGTCTGTGTTATGTGCTATCCTGTCTGTGGTGTGTGCTATCATAAATGTTGTATGTGCTATCCTGTATGTGGTGTGTGCTATCATGTATGTAGTGTGTGATATCCTGTCTAGTGTGTGCTATACTGTCTGTGGTATGTGCTATCCTGTATGTGGTGTGTGTTATACTGTCTGTGGTGTGTGCTATCCTGTCTGTGGTATGTGCTATCCTATATGTGGTATGTGCTATCCTGTATGTTGTGTGTTATCCTGTCTGTTGTGTGTGCTATCCTGTCTGTGTTATGTGCTATCTTATGTGGTGTGTGCTATCCTGTCTGTAGTGTGTGCTATACTGTCTGTGTTATGTACTATCCTGTCTGCAGTGTGTGCTATCCTGTCTGTGTTATGTGCTATCATGTCTGTGTTATGTGCTATTCTGTGTGTGCTATCCTGTCTGTTATGTGCTATCCTGCCTGGTATGTGCTATCATGTCTGTGGTGTGTGCTATCCTCTCTGTGGTATGTGCTATCATGTCTGTGGTATGTGCTATCCTGTCTGTGGTATGTGCTATCCTGTATGTGGTGTGTTCTATCCTGTCTGTGGTGTATGCTATCCTGTCTGTGGTATGTGCTATCCAGTCTGTGGGAAAGTGTATATAATCAAAGAGTACATCGGCCTCATGTTTTTTCATGATCATATGCTATTAAATATGAGCGCCTGAGTTCTAGCCCAGGTCCTTCTGGAAGAACTGTTTCCTTACCTCATTTATAAATTGATTTTATCTCTACACAATATCTGCCACTACCAGGGTAGAACATAATCAGTATTGATTTTATCTTTACACAATATCTGCCACTACCAGGGTAGAACATAATCAGTATTGATTTTATCTCTACACAATGTCTACCACTACCAGGGTAGAACATAATCAGTATTGATTTTATCTCTACACAATATCTGCCACTACCAGGGTAGAACATAATCAGTATTGATTTTATCTCTACACAATATCTGCCACTACCAGGGTAGGATGGGGAGCGCCCATTGGTTATCCTTACTGGTGCCTTCACATGTGATCAGTTATTAATAGTCACATTATAAGTTGATAATTTATCTTGTCGACATGTTAAACTATATATTTAATTAATCAAACTAAAGCAAGAGAGTAATGTTCAGTCGATCACAGGTTTCACCGATTATTGTTACGTATTTAGTAATGACGTTTTTATGTATGACGTCATATTTATAATAAAGATGGCGACGCAGCAGACATGTTGTTGTTTTGTAATATTGTAAGTAAATAGGATCAATAGAATTCGCTACTCGTGTTTGTTAATAATATTATGTGAAATATCAACCGAGTGTTAATCGGTATTTGTCTCGGCAAATATACTTAATTGAAGGTTTTTTTTAATATAATTTGGGTGGCAGTAAATTGGTGAAAATTACAGACGGGGTATACGAAAAATTAACTCTGCCCACAGGAGTATAAGGGTTTTGTCAATCGGCAAACAACCAATGGGATTAAAGAATTTTACCTAAAGGCAAGATAATAGCTTTATCTTGCCTCCATGTAAAATACATAAAAACGTCATTACTATTAATACTAAACACGTAACAATTATCGGCGAAACCAGTGATCGACTGAACAACATTACGAGTGTTATTCTCTTGCATTACTTGGATTAATTAACTATATAGTTTAACATGTCGACAAGATAAATTCGTTGTAGAAGTATCTCTTGGGGTATATGGCTTTTTATGCACCCTCTGTGTGTTCTTTTACCTCTCGCCTTCGGCTCGGGGTAAAAGAACATACAGAGAGTGCATAAAAAGCCATATACCCCTCGTGATGCTTCTACAACTTATATTACTGTATGTGTCTAATAATATTAGTGTTTGGGATTTTATCTTATCTTCTGCAATTTTCTGTGACAGTTTCCTTTTTCAAAAAGGTTTTTGATAGGAATTAGTTTCTTCTTTCTTTTATTCATATAAAATTCCAGATATAATGATACACTTTATAAATAAAAAAGATGGAATCTGGTTTTGAAACAGATGGTAACAAAAGAGAACTTAATAAGACGTTGCCCACTATTTGTTTTTTAATATTTATTTATTTATTTTTGTTACTGTAATAAAAATAACAAAACTATCTAACCGGCATTTCAGTTTTCCATCCATATTCCTGCTCCTGATCTGATTCAATGTCAGATAATGACTGATCTTCAACCAAAGCACTCTGCAACACAAAATAATCATTATGCTCTTAAAATATTTATTATAGTGATTTACATAATTTACTTTTAAGTTACGAAAAGACGTTAAACATAAATTTAATCCATATATTTCATAACTACAGTATACATTTTTTTTTGATACAATTTTGTAGGTTACTTTAAAATTAATTTTGGTCATCACACTTTTAGGAATATCAGTTTGATAATATATTCCTATGCAAATCTTTCACTCTATCCATCCAATAATTAGTAAGGAAAGTCATTTTTGTTTAATAATAGCAAAGCACTTGTAATTACTTACAACTTACAAAAAATTACTGAACATAATGGTTTTCACTTACAGGACGATGATGTGGTCTAGCTTTTCCTCTGCTTTGTCTTCTTTGTTGTGCTGATTCTGTTTGCTTATAGTACTGCTGTTCTATAGCACCCTACAACAACAAAAGTTTCATTGTGAAAATAACAAAACTCACTGGAATTTAGGAGAATGATTTACAACTATAAACAAACATGATTACAGATGAAAACATTTCTTTAAGCTAAAACTAAACACTGACAAAAATATAAATATTATGGAATTTTTTTTAATTAATCCCAATTCAATGCATCATCACACATGACATTTTACATAACACTAACAGCAAACAACAAGTCTGATGAATGTTAAAAATGTATTACATATAAACATAAATATTTCAACATAATATTTTGGCTCTTGGGGACTAGCTTGGCAAAGTAGACAACAACCAGGGAATGTAAGGAAAGCACTAATGGGTGGGAACTGCATGGTGGAGCCAAAACTGTGGACCATGACCTTGCTAAGAAAGCTAACTAATCGGCTGGAACCTGACAAAATTACAGCTTTATGGTGAAAGTGCTTACAGTCAGTGAGAACTGCATGGATGACCACTTAATATATTAGTGTAAACCAGTAATAGGTACAGACCTGCCTACCCATAGAAAACCCTTTCAGGAATCTGGAGCTCATAAACATGATTTCTCAGGAAATCTAACAGTTCTGTTAGGAATGTCACAGGTGACATCTGAATTGTCCTTTGGATATGTTAACTGATCATTTGCATTAATATTTTCTAATTCTATCAACACATCTATTGCTGTAATGTACATGCAACTTTATTAAATGAATAATACAACCATTTGGACATGATGTGCTTCTTCAGGCTCTTGTACTAAGTTTAAGTTGCAGTCATCACACCCACCATGTCCAATGGTGATGTTAAAGTCAAGGCGGCAAGTGGAACATTAGCAAAGGTTGTGCCCTTAGTAGCCGGTTTCAGCACTGGCCAGTTGGTGGTGTAATCGACCAAAAACGTCTGCAGAATTCTTGGCTTCTTTGAATCTATATATATAATAGTCTCGGTGCTTCGCTCATTTTTGTACTTGCCGTCACGTTTCAGCTTTGGCGCAAAATGTTTATACAGGAAGTAGAAATGCAAAACCTTGACACTACTCATGTGCAATGTCATTTAACCTTCACCCAGGAAGTTATGCAAATGCTCTCGACAACTTTAGCGATAAAAACAAATTTAGATAAAATAAAAATCTAGACGACTCGGCCAGCCAGTGGAAAGTTTGAATTATCGCCGGAATGCTGTAGTTAGGATGTCTGTCAGGAAATATTATGGAGAAACTGGAATAGTAGGCAGGTCTGGAGATACTGAAACCCTGGATAGTTGCTTGTTTGGTGGAGAATAAACATTGATTTTACGAAGTAGATGTACATTGCAATTTAGCTGCAGTTCTGTATAACATTTGAAAGCAAAGTTAGTGCCAATATTTAGAATGCCAAGGAGTTCCTAGATGATAGAGCTGAAGTCTTCAACAAAAGTAGTGCTGAGGAGGTGATGGACATTGAAATCATGACAGCTGCAGTAACTGAGGCTTTGACTTGCAAGCTAGTAATGGCCAACAAGGAGCACTGCAGACAATCTAAAAATAGCCTGACCTCCAGAGAAAGACAGTATTCCTGTGCACAGTGATGGGCACAGGTAGGGATGTTTGCTTTGCTCTGATACAAACACTGTTTATATTTATAAGCTCCCATTTATATATTATAGTCTAAATTATGAGGTGGAATACCAGAGGCATAATTAACTTTCTTTCAATGGGGTGCAATTCCTAAAATATTTATTTTTGCGGAAAATGGATTCTATGCTGTGCATGTAATATCCGACTCACACGATCGATATGAATTTATTTATTGATTTGTGTTTTACTGTGTTCAATTTACTATCGAAAACAACCTACTAATGTTTACAACCACACCAGTTTATTTTGTAGAAAAATTAAATACATACCGTTATCAAATGTTAATCTGAAAAACAATTCCACTGGAAACAAATAGAAGTCACTTGAGTCGTCTGTTTCAGTCATATTTTTTCCTTATTTAGTTATAAACTAATACTGAAAATCATTTAATGTAGTGATACACTGCAAAATGGCATAAAGTTCAGATAATACTTTGCGTAAAAGTAGGGTACCCTAAATCTTAACTTTTTTCTTTTTTTTTGGATAGTGTGGGTCTGTTAATTTAACAAAGGTAACCACGGTTCATACATGTACGACTACACTACGCAAAGTCTGTCACACATTGGTACTTCCTCATACTCAATTTCTTCTTCAAAAAACAAGTTGACAGCGAGCTATACGCAAAGAAA
Source organism: Symmetromphalus regularis (assembly GCA_032355785.1). Lineage (NCBI taxonomy): Eukaryota > Metazoa > Mollusca > Gastropoda > Neomphalida > Neomphalidae > Symmetromphalus > Symmetromphalus regularis. Next base: position 10,365 of record JAULBS010029122.1, read on the forward strand.
ATGAATTGTTGAAGCCATTACTAGCGATGCCAACATATCCTTGGCTAGCATGACATCACAGATCATCCCATTTCAGGTGAGAGAAGGGGAGATAACTTGTGGTAGTTTTGAAAGCATTTAACATACTGTTCATAGATGAAATTTAAACGTCTAAAACATAAAAGGTTAATTAAAAAATTTCTTTTATCTCTTTTGTTTTAGTGGGTATTTAAAGATACTATTTACGAAAACAACAGCCCAAAACGGTATTATATTTCACTTTTGCTTTAAAAGGGCAACAGGCCCTAGCCGTTCTGCCCCTGATGTTGTGGATTTAAAATACGCTGATCCAGAGCACCCATATTTTGGCACTTGGGGACTAGCCTGGCAAAGTAGATAACAACCAGGGAAACTAAAGAAAGCACCAAACAGCAGGAACCACATGGTGGAGTCAAAACTGTGGAAAACACAAGATATAAATTCAAATTATTGCAAAAGTGGAATTATACATTCATTATTGTTAATTTCTATAAAATCACCTCTTTATCCAAAAATAATGTTATAAATGGATTACATCCACATGATATAGCTTTCACTTACGTGATGATCATATGTTTTAGATTTTCTTCTATTATCTCTGCTTTGTCTTCTTTGTTGTGCTGATTCTGTTCGCTTATAGTACTGCGGTTCTATAGCACCCTATAACAACAAAAGTTTCATTGTAAAAATAATATGAAAAGCTGAATATGTATTTTAATTTATGAAAATGACTTACAACTACATGTATAAACAAACATGATAAACATTTCTTTAAGCTAAAACCGAACACTGACAATAATATAAATATTATGAAACTATTTTAAATTAATTGCAATTCAATTCCTCATCACACCTGACATTTGTATCACACCTCAGTGTTACAGTCTGTTTCATACTGTCTCGATTGGCCGCAGAGGCAGAGTGGTTAAGCTATTGGCAGACCTGTTAACCTTGAATGCTGGCATAAAAGGAGACTATTTTACACATAAATATTGCGTATCTATTACATATATTCTAGGCACTAATCTAGGATAGAAAAAGTGGGAGAAGTGACTTCTCCCTTCCCATAAGAAATGGGAGAAGTGTGATAAAAATGGGAGAAGTGAACCAACAAAAACAAAATGTATTAAATTAATGTGTTGTTTGTCTCATGTAGGCCTTCGTCTATTCACCTTTTTTCAAGGGAGATTAAATTTTATTTTTTTTAGTTAAAAAAAAACACCTGTTAAAAAAATTAAATTAAATTAATTTTTTTTAAAATTAAATCTCTGAGCTTTACATCCATTTTCTAACGATCTACCCGTTTTGCGCACAGAATCAATAACACAGACATTATATACTACTCAAACTACACAGATAAAACTACCATGTAACACTCATCATATACTACTCAAACTACACACGTAAAACCACCATGTAACACACATCATATACTACTCAAACTACACAGGTAAAACCACCATGTAACACAGACATCATAAGAAGTTAAGGATCAAACACTTTTGTTGATCGGTGTCTTCCAGAACAGGGTTGTCCTAAACCTCTGCCAGAGTCTACCGATAATACTTTGGATTACATTTGGACTGTGAACTACAGTTCTCCGAGTTTGTCCATCTTGTAGTAAGCCAATTAGTCTTCCCTGTCGTAGAAACCAGTTGTCGTCAAACTATCTTCAAATTTAAAGATATGATGAAAGGAAAAAGTTCACCGTTTTATTGCTAAAATTGGCATGCATAGAATAACACTCATGCAAAACGCATGTAACTGGTGCAAGAGATATCACAATGAGTGTTTTGAGACAGATTGTCAGTTTTGTCTAAATAAGTTCTTCAAATCCATGAAAAGAAAATATGGGTTAACTTAATTTTGTTTCTAAAGATAAATGCAATAATTGTATGTCTCATATTAAACATGATGTCTACGGTACAAATATCAACACAAAGGGGGATATTCCTAACCTATATGGCTTAAGAAGACATACTTACAAAAATGATCAAAACATTTCCGTTGACCCTTAAATTGTTTTGAGTAGTATAGTTTTGTAAAATATTGTAATACATTTTGAGTACTGTTACCTGATGATACAAACTACACAATTAGCAATGGGATCTTTTACATGTGCATTCCCACAAAAAGGACAGCACATACAATGGCCTGTTATACCAGTCATGAACCACTGACTGGAAAAAAGAAACCTGTCACACCTCTGATTGATTCTCTACTTCTGACCCATATCCTGCACTGTGTGTAATACAGAAACTCTTAAGGCTAATGTTCAGATGTAGTAAAAATTCTATCATTATAGTACTTACTTATTCATTGCTCCAACTGTTGACAACATAATGATAAGTTAGACTTCAACTCATGATAGGAATAAACTTTTTAACAATATTGAATAAAAATGGAAATTTCACTTTAAATTCAAGGGAGATCATTCAGCTTTATTTAGGAAAATACAGAACCATACATGTTGTGCTATCTTACTCATATGTACACGGAAGCTCAAGTTAACCATTCCTCACTAAATATCTATTTCAAGTTGTCGTTGATCTCATTCATCTTGAATGTTTATATTAGAATGTTAAAAGCAGGCGTTTCTTCTCCATAATGTTGCATATTAGTGCAAGTTTAATACTTCCAGTTATCTCAAGGTAAATAAATTTACTATCTCCATATAAACAGGTGCATCTTTGAACACGTTCAGATTTGTTCTAAAATAAGTATATGTTTGATAGATTTTGTTTAAAATGTAACAGTTATGCTGTATTTTGTGTGAATGTTTCGTTATTTTTGTAGGTATTTCTGCCAACACGAGTTGAATCAGACGAAACAGGAAATAGCACGTATTAAGGAAGACATTCTGTACATGAGTCAGTACGCACCTGGTGGACGAGAGAGTATCAGCTGGCCTATAGGTAAGTTTCTCTACATATTTAGGAATGGGACGTAGCTCAAACGGTAGCGTATCTGCCTGTGAAATGATCAGTCATCATATCGATCCTTATCAGTGGACCCAGTTGCAGTTAGGGCTATTTTCCATTCCAACCAGTTGTCTACAATTGGTTCATCAAAGGCCGTGGTATGTGCTGTCCTGTCTGTGGGATGGTGCGTATAAAAGACCCCATGCTGCTTATCAGGAAAGAGTAGTCTATGTGGCGACAGCGGATATCCTATAAAACATATGTCAGAATGACCATATGATTGACATCCAGGACCGACTGGTTCACAGGCAGACACTCTACCATTTGAGCTAGATCCTGCTCCCCACAACACTTTTACAATGTGAACACTCACCTTTATGAACATCACCTGTATCTGTATAATATTATATCTGTATAATATTATATCTGTATAATATTATATCTGTATAATATTATATCTGTATAATATTATATGCATATATGTGTGTAGAAATAGGCAATAATTAGCTCAGTCGGTAGTGTTTGACTGAGGAGCTGTGCTTGTAGGATAAAAGCCCTTGGTGGACTGGTTTCTCTGATTGGGATTTTACTGTCCCAGCCAGTGCCCTACGACTGTATATCAAAGGCCATTATGTACTCTCTTGTCTATGGGAAAGTGCATATAAAAGAACCCTTAGTGCTATTGAATAAATGTAGTGGGTTTCCTCTGAAAGCTGCATATCAAAATTACCAAGTGTATCACATTCAATAGCTATGGGAGCGGGATGCATCTCAAACGGTAGCGTGACCACATATGAACCGATCGGTTGTCGGATCGATCCTTCTCAGTGGACCCATTTGGAGTTTGGACTATTTTCCATTCCAAACAGTTTTTCACAACTGGTGCATCAAAGGCCGTGGCATGTGCTGTCCTGTCTGTGGGACGGTGCATATAAAAGACCCCTTGCTACTTATCGGAAAGAGTAGCCTATGTGATGGCAGCGGGTCTCCTCTAAATATATATGTCAGAGTGACAATATGATTGACGTCCAATAGCAGATGATAAGATAAAAATCAATGTGCTCTAGAGGCGTTGTTAAATAAAAGAAACTTTACTTTTTTTCAATAGCCGATGATTAAAAAATATATAAAATAAGAATAAAGAATAATAAGAAATATATAGAACTGAATTTGCTTGTTTTCTCTTTACACTTATTACCTTTAATGTACTGTTTATAGCTTGTTTGTGTTTATTGTTTTATTATTACAGGTGTCCCAGAACCCTACAAGCCAAAGAATCGCTTTGATGTCATACGATGGGATTACTTCACCGAGACGCACATTTACTTTAAAGATGACTTCACTAATGTGGAGAATCTGAAAGGTAGCATACTTATTTTTACATTCTTAACAATGTCAAAACATACATGTTAACTATACCTTATTACACAATAAATATCACAACAAAGTAATATTGTTTACAATTGAGTTCATTTTTAACAGGTTGAGCATGGTAAGCTAATTTATCATTTCCTCAAACAAAGTGTCAAAATATTTAGACAATAAGAAGAAAGACGTTATATCTGACATTATATAGAGGATATTAAACGAGTTGCCATTTATTATCAAGTTTATTTCCCGAGTGAAATCATTTTTATTTGTTATGAGCTTTAGCGAGTGACAATGGAAAATTATTTCACAAGGGACATAAGTTTGATAATAAATGGTAACGAGTTTAATATTCTATTTATTACCACCAACTATTTTAATTGTTCTGTTCTTATTTTTTTTTAATGTGCTACAGTTTAGAGAAACACTATCCTATAACGTTATGGATGACGTTACGTTGTACTTTTTCTGGTTTTAATGATGTCATTAGTAGTATTGTACTTTTACAAAATTATATTGACGTCACATTTAGTACAGTCAAGCTTATTGGTCATAACGGCCAGAAAGAGCCAATGAAATGCTTTGTTAAACCAGAGTATAATAATGCTCTGAGTAATTATGAAAAATATATTCACCTACTTTCATGGGAAGAACTTTTCATTCTTGTAAAATTCTTTATATTTTTGTGTGCACCAAAAAGTACATTTTTAACTTTTTAGTTGAGTGAGTAAATTCCTGACTTGTACCGTCTGTTCTGGAAACACCACTCTATCACATTGTTTGAATAAAACAAACTTTACTTTTTTCTTAATGCCTGTTGTGTTTAAAGTAAGTCCTCTCACCAAATACGAGTGAAAATGCTAAAATTAAAAACAAAAAAATAGAACCACCGGTCCATCAGACAAATGTTCTTATTCTTAAATTCTTTATTGCTTGTTTCACTCACATATTAATATCACTATAAAGTGAAAAAAATATGCACTTCTGTAGCATTGAAATCCTAATTGTTTCAAAGAGTATTCAGTGAGAATCACTTTTAATATTGGTATTTTTAATTTATTTTGAAGGTGTTGACAAACAAGACATACAGGAAATCATCAAACTATCGGTGGATGAACTGAACAACAAATACGATAACAAGTTTTTGTATGGTCATCTTGTAAATGGATACCGTCGTTTTGACCCTCAGCGGGGCATGGAATACATCATGGACATCTCGCTGAAAGACATGACGGCACAAAACATGGCGGTTGAGAAACGTCTGCACATCGTGCGACCTCTAGGCCAGGTTGAGATTGTTCCTATGCCGTATGTTACAGAAAACACTCGGATTAATCTGATTTTACCCGTAACAGAAGATGATAAAGACGGAGTAGGTAACTTCCTCGACTCGTATGCGCACACCTGTCTGGATACAGGTGACAACACTTACCTGTTGATTGTGTTCATTTACAAACACAGTTCTCAGGGTGATACATTCTCAGTCCTCAAATCCATGATTTCATATTACGAGAAAAAATATAAAAGTGGGGCAAAGATATCATGGACGCCGTTGTACACAAACTCGACATACACGTCTGAGTTTACGGTGATTGATGATGTCACACAGAAATTTCCTCAAGATGCATTGATACTGTTGTGTTCTGTTGGAATGGAATTAGCTACTGATTACTTTAATCGCGTTCGAATGAATACAATTCTCGGTTGGCAGGTTTTCTTCCCAATAGGATTTTGGCAGTATAAACCGAACCTGATTTACGATCGTAAACCTTACCCAACTCGTATAGAGATGAACAGTAAGTCGGGGCACTATGACGCCCGCTCGTATGAGCACTGTAGTTTTTATAACTCTGACTATTCCGCAGCTAGGAAAATACTGTCTCCGCACTTCACGCAGGTCGGGGATCTGTATGACATGTTCGTCAAGTACCAGAAAGTTCATGTCTTCAGAGCGATTGAACCCGACCTCAAGCACCGCTTCAAATTGTTTAACTGCCAAGCAACGTTGCCAGAACGCATGTACCAGCGATGTCTACGGCGGCGGTCGGAGGGTCTGGCGACTCGAGGTCAGCTGGCCAAGCTAGTGTTTGAGAACCAGCAGAAGGTAGATATGAACCACTTGAATGTTTTACACCAGCAGAATGATCCCAATGTTGAACCGATGAAACCCATCAAATGAACTGCAACCAATACTCTAAAACCAGTAAGGTAGATCCAAGTGAATGTAAAGCACTCTAGAACCAGTAAGGTAGATCAAGTGAATGTAAAGCACTCTAGAACCAGTAAGGTAGATCAAGTGAATGTAAAGTACTCTAGAACCAGTAAGGTAGATCAAGTGAATGTAAAGCACTTTAGAACCAGTAAGGTAGATCAAGTGAATGTAAAGCACTCTAGAACCAGTAAGGTAGACAGGAGCACATAAACAAGTCATAGATCCAACACAAGATAGTGTAATCCACTGTTGTACACATTAATGCGGATGTAACGGATCCAGAGGGAGGATCCAGGGGGTCCGGACTCCCTCTTTTCTAGAATGTTTTCAATATATACATATTTTCAGAGTGGAAGGACATTTTTCCCCAGTCCTATTCACCCATCACATTTGGAACCCTGCTTTAAGAAAATCCTGCATTCATGCCTATGTAGATAGACTACATTCACAAACAATGCTGATATAGATTTACTGAACAGAAATACTGATCAATGTGACAAACAAACCTTTAATGTTTGTAAGCTGTTCATGAACCATTTGCATAGATCAAGGAAGAGAAAGTGTATAAGCCAGCTGTAGGAAAACACTACCTGAAGAGAAAATGATACTGTGATCTCATGAACAGCAAATTGTGTAGATCTTCCGAACAGCAAATGGTATAGGTCATGTACACTATTATTTTTATATTTTTTATAATTTAACGACATCACTAGAGCACATTGATTTATTAATCATCGGCTGCTGGATATCAAACATGTTGGAGGCAGTCTCAAATGGGTTTTGAACCACAGCCATCAGTTTGAGAGTTCGACATTCTACTGCTGGATTACCAAGGTCCATCAGGTCATGTGCACAGTAAATGGATTAAATATTCTGAGAACAAATGTTGTATATGTGTAATGAAGAGCAACTGGTGAACAGCACATGGTGTAGCTTGAGCAGTTAGCAAATAGTGGAGATCTGGTGAACATCAAATGGCATGTGTTTCTCTAGTGAACAGAAAATGGCATATAGTGTCCAGTACTAAACAAAACACTTAAGTGTAGTGAACAGAAAATGGTTTAGACCAGTCCAAACAAAACAATAACCTTGGTTTGGGTCACATGGGTGATGAAAATTAGGGTAGATAAGCATAACGTGTGTTATTTTTGTAACATTTCATTTTCTGAAAGTTAATTTTTTAATTGTTCCTGGGACAAATGTGGGACACTATGACTGGGCAAATTAGGGGGAAAATTCCACTTGATGTCAGAAGTTGATGCAAAATTGAGACTGAACACTAAAATCCCTCGTCTTTTACTGGCAATACAAATGGCAGCACTTCCAACAGTATGGATTTATCATCTGAAAAGAACTGGGCCACCAGGATTGTCAGTATGGGATTTGAGGGATTCTCAAGTGAATATGGAATATTGCAAACTCAAAGATAAAATGTAAGGGGTCGGCGATTTTGATGGTGTGGATCTACAATCAGTGTCGGAAGCATACATTTTTTTCTTCTCACCTTTATAAAATTGTCTGTAGTTGCATTTTATGGGCTCTGGAAAATACGGTTGGTCGGGTGACCCGAACCAAAGGTATTTTATTATTTGGCCTCATCTAAACATTTTGAATACAAATGCGACATTACGTACAGTGTAAAGTTGTAAACACGAGTTGCAGACTTTCTGTGCAGCTGTTCTTCATCACGGTTAGCAGACAATGTCCGTCATTTAGTTATGTTTGCACCTTTAGTAATACACATATAACAGCGTTTACTGCTTTTTGCACTTCAAACTACATACGTGTAATGTCTTGCTTATTTGGCATTTTTGGTTTGTTACTGGGTATTTGCAATATCTCAGAATGTAGTTGACATCCCTATTTTGATGTTTCTTATATAAACTGAGCATGGGAATGAGTCTCAAGGTAATTCTAGATTGACTGGTAAAGCCAGTTAACACATGACGGGTTTTCCTAAACAGGGTGATATACATTGTATTATACTAGTTTGATTTAATAAACTCTAGTAGAGGTAGCTATTTACAAGTCAAATGTAAATTGTGGTTCACTGGGATCTCCTCAATTTCTGAAGTGACATATTTTTCATTTTTTTAACCCTTTGACTGCCGATCACTATAACTTCTCTTTGTTACCAATAGTATAGTGACTGTCGTAGCCTGGTTTGTTTATTTGAAATGTAAAGAAAACATTTTATGATATTTTTAAACAATTGAATCTTAAGTTTGTTACTTCCCATCAGAGTTTCCGCCAGAAAATAATTTGAGTGTAAGGGGGTCTGGGTGTGCTCCCCAGAAAATCTTTTGATTTTAGAATTGGGAAATGAATTCTAGACCACTTTGATGTATGTTAGCGGTATTCCCACCATGAGCACGCTGGCTTTGTTGTCTCTAGCTCCTTGAAGAACCTTTAAAAACAATTAGCCCAACAATTTGAGGTTACAGAGTCATAACCTCAGAAAATTTAAGGGTACAGAATTTTACCCTCTGGCAGAAACCCTGCCCATTGGTAGCAAGCTTGCTGATGAGTTACCACCTCTGCTGGTATTTGTAATTTACCAATGTAACTGAGTTTATTATGAGTATATTCATAATGACAACATCCAGTACACTCACGTCAACAAGAATGCTTGACAATCAACATGTTAATCCATAACAGAGTGCTACAGTGCAGAAAGAGTGGATAGTTGCAACAATATAAATTATGTATAATTTTAATTTAATCGCAGGAAAATACGTATTCATTATTTCTGTAATAAATTATTATGTGAAGATAGACAAACTGATAAAAGAAATCCTTTGTTAGTATTAGATGTACGTAATTTTATTGATGAAAGAAATCCTTTGTTAGTATTAGTACAAAGTACGTTTTGTACACTTAAAAAAAATGATGGATAAAATGGATGACCCCAAAGAAGTCCTATGAAAACATTGCATGTGATTACTGTTATTGGAGGATCATTGGAATTCCTGTCTAGGGTATTTTACTGCAAATATTTATTTATTTTGTAGCTATTTATTTATGAACGAGATACTGTGAGCAAATTAAACCACCTGCTATTATATGTGTATAATTTCTAGTTGCCAAATACTTGACTGTTAAATATGTTATATATTCTGTAGTTTATAATTACATACTTGTTTTAACCCTTTTGTGTGTACACTGGTGATGCCCAATAGGGGTGCAACTATATGGCCAAAACCGTATTGTGATATATTGCGATACAGTAAACCAATATTGCAATACGTATTGCAATACAGTTTGATTAATTACCAAGATGTGATAGTCATATTTTGATACTATCTTACTAATTACTAAACATATCTCAGGCAATTTCTGATGAAAAAAGAGAACATATAGACAGATGATTTATATGTTTTAATTAAGTTTAACTTTTATTTTTATAACTGTCATGATCATAGGTTTTATAAGATAATTTATATGAATATTCATTGGGTCGATATATCGCGATACACGAAACCGTATCGCGGTATATATTGCGTACGGCAAATATTGCAATATCCCGGTATATCGTTGCACCCCTAACTGTATTCAGCATCTATATTTGTAACCTGCTACCACGAAATGAGTCTTAACTCGCAGCTCGCTATCAGAGCTACTGACAAAAATAAGCAGCTGGGCACTATCTGGGTCATATTCATTTTATAAAAACTTTAAAGTCATCAAATATTGTACTCTGCTACAGTTAAGTTACTTTCCCCCCAAAATATCATTAATTATGTTTAAAAGTGTTGTTTATTGATAAACAGTGCAAAAAAAGAATACGTTCTATGAAGCAACTGAACTACTAATTTTGATACCTTTCAACTTCAAACTCCCATAACTTCAAGAGTAGTTGCTGTAGAAACTTGATTCAAGAATCAAAACGAAGAGCAGAATCTGAACCTTTTTTAACAATGTCAATAGCTAAAAACAGCCGAAATTCAAGTTAAGACTCATTTCGTGGTGGCAGGTCACATATGGAGAAAACAGGATTTACATGTAACTAACCTCCAATGGCAAAACTCACCTTTTATTTGATTTGAGAAAAACCGCCACGATAACACGGTGCTTAAGCTGTCGGAATAACGGCTGATAGGTACAAGGATCAATTCTCAGTCATGGGTCTTTTAAATCTCGATACCGGCTCCAACCCACAATGAATGCTCCTCAAGGCTGAATGTAGGAGCAAGGTTGAATGTTGAAGCAAGGCTGAATGTAGGAGCAAGGCTGAATGTAGGAGCAAGGCTGAATGTAGGAGCGAAGCTGAATGTAGGAGCAAAGCAGAATGTAAAAGTAAGGCTGAATGTAGGAGCAAGGCAGAATGTAGGAGCAAGGCAGAATGTAGGAGCAAGGCTGAATGTAGGAGCAAGGCAGAATGTAGGAGCAAGGCTGAAGGTAGGAGCAAGGCTTAATGTAGAAGCAATGCTGAATGTAGAAGCAATGCTGAATGTAGAAGCAATGCTGAATGTAGGAGCAAGGCGGAATGTAGCAGGCTGAATGTAGGAGCAAGGCTGAATGTAGGATCAAGGCTGAATGTTGGAGCAAGGCTGAATGTAGAAGCAAGGCTGAATGTAGGAGCAAGGCTGAATGTAGAAGCAAGGCTGAATATAGGAGCAAGGCTGAATGTAGGAGCAAGGCTGGATGTAGGAGCAAGGCTGAATGGACAGGTCCACGCCACTTGCTGGTTGTTCACAACTGATTTATCTAGTCTAGGGTGTAGCCAGAGAGGGAAACACGCCGAGGCAAACCCAGACGCTGGTAGCTTTAACCAGGTGAATAACAAATATCTGTATCATGGAGAATTTTTTTTAAACAAATATGCAGAAATTTCTGCCTTATGCTGGCTAAGCTAGAGGCAGTGTCCTGTTAGTAGCAAAGAGCATATAGAAGATCTCTTACTGTTAATCGGAAAGAGTAACTATGTGGTAGTTGCGGGTTTCCTGTTAGTAGCAAAGAGCATATAGAAGATCCCTTACTGTTCATCGGAAAGAGTAACTATGTGGTAGTTGCGGGTTTCCTGTTAGTAGCAAAGAGCATATAGAAGATCCCTTACTGTTAATCGGAAAGAGTAACTATGTGGTAGTTGCGGGTTTCCTGTAAAGACCATTACGAACAACATATCTATCATAGGCGATTTCCCACAAACAGGATAGCACATACCATGCTCTTTGATAAAATAGTTGTGGACCACTAGTCGGTACAAGTGGAACACACATACCCTATGAGTTTTACGGATGCACTCACTCTGGGTTGGAGCCAATATCAAGATTAAAAACCTCATACCTCGACTAAGATTTGATCCCAATACCTACCAGCTGCGAGCCCGGCAGCTTAACCACTGCGCCACAGGGACTGGTATATACCTTTAAAACGACGAATTTTTCTTACAGGTGACACGAGCCTGATTTATCTCGTATGGTTGATTCCTCTACTAATTGTTATACTCATTCTGATTGGTCTACTCATCTGGTGTCTTTTATGCGGCTGTGGAAAGTCAAGTAAGTATACTACACTATGTAAGGGTCATCTGTTTTGTCAGGTATGATGGAGAAATAAAAATATACTTACGATGAGAGGTGTAGTAAAATGGAAATGTTTAATGCAGATGAAACAGGACGATATGAACATGGAAGAAGAAAAAAATAGATAAAATATGATCTCTCTCTCTCTATCTGTCTATCTGTCTCTCTCTATCTGTATCTCTCTGTCTGTCTGTCTCTATCTGTCTCTATCTGTCTGTCTGTCTGTCTCTCTGGCTGGTTATCTGTCTGTCTGTATCTCTGTGTCTGTCTGTCTCTCTCGCTGTCGCTCTGTTTCTTCCTCTGTCTTTCTCTCATACACACACACACACACACACACACACACGCACGCACGCACGCACACACACACACACAAACACACACACACACACACACACGCACACACACATACACACGTTCACGTACACACACAGAGACACACACTCACACCCCCTAAAATAAACGAAACAAAACACCCAACGTCCTCCAAAACGTAGATCATTTTAGTTTATTGCAAATGCAGTTAACATATTTGACATGTATCTAACATTTACCTATCATTCGTTCCTTAACCTGTGTCCTTAAGAGATGTGTATTATCTTTTTTTTAGGAAAACGTGAGAAAGTGAAACCTATAACAGACGAAAATGAGAATCAGAAGAAGACGCAACAGAAATCATTGGAACAATCGATGTCATCCGACACCCATCTATTTACTCAGAAGACGTGGAACTCTGATCACGAACAGCTAATAGTTAATCAAAATTTATATACCCGAAACGCGTTCTCTAACCACTCGCCTAGATCTGTAAAACCACTTAAACCCATTACACCTAGATCACAGCCTACCGTTGATCAAAATCTCCTAATAGGTCTGTCGCCAGAGAAAAGGAGACAACAAGAAGAAAGGGAGATAAGACGACCGGAAATCCGGTATGATCCGGATGGAAATGAGGTCAACTCTTCCCAAACCCAAGAACCTTTCATAATAACTGGAAGACAGTCGTCGAAAATACCCAAATACCCGCATGGCAAGCAAGGCGTGTCATCTGGTGGTGGCAGTTTCACCGAACTCGGCGATATCTACAGTAGCGACGCTACCTACGTGGCTATGGAACCGATAGACGAAAGCATCGCTGGAAGAGGTGTGATTGTTAGTACGTTAAATGGTCCCTTTTTGGCACTAGATAGAAGCGTTATGACTGCTGGAACAACTCAAGAAAAGGAAGAGAAACGAAGAGCAAAGAAAAGAAAAAAGCACAGGCATCGCAGTGGAAAGAGCAAAGAGAGGAGAGAACACAAAGAGAGGAGAGAACACAAAGAGAGGAGGGAACATAGAGAGGAGGAATCTAAAACGGAATCTGGGGACGATGAGCGATGGAGGAGGCATGTTGCTGAGCAAGAACTCTGGAGAAGAAGGCAACAATATTTAGGTAAAAGTTTAAACGTTTTCGTTCCAGTTGAACCAGTAAAAGCAGACGATTATGAGAGCTTTCGAACCCATGACGTTCATCAGAGAAGAGAAAAATATTGAGTCTTCATCCATGCATTCTTCTATAGGAGTCAGATGACGAAAACACTTGCACCTACTATCCTTAGAAAACCCCTAAATGTAATGTCCGTAATGATTTTTTTGATGACGTAATTAAGTTTTGATGACGTAATGAATTTTTTATGACGTCACGACACATCTTGTAGAAAAAAATGCATTGTTAAATTACTAGTATAAAATTATAACTGTACCAGACAATACTCCTAGAACTCATAATTATATCTTCACTGTGTCCCCTCCATTTTATAACATAATAAGTTTGAACATATATTGCTGACGGCCTACTTGCAGCAATCAAATCTCTCCACCATTTAGTTTTTTTTACTCAAGAAACTGTAATGTTCCGATTTGTATTAAAACGGCCTAGCCCCATTATAACCATTGCATTTGCATGCGACCTGGTGGTGGTAGTGGTTGTATTTTATTTTCGTGCTTATATCCAATTAAGGTTCAAGCACACTGTCCTGGGCACACAACTCAGGTTCCTGTGCTGTCTG